>JARQOC010000004.1:600116756-600167707 GCA_033576535.1 Allobates femoralis
AGAACATGTATATGGCAACAAGCAGGAGTCAAGGAGGGCCCGGGGCCGAAGCAATTTTCGCCGCCGTGCTGTGGAGTTCATAATGCAATATAAATGCAAAAAAACTTTATTCTTAATATTATGTCACAATACCGGGATCTGAGGATCTTCTATTTGGAGGTCAGGGGCTCTCTGATGCCATGTCGCTGCCTGTCTCGCTGTCGTCCTCTTTTGACACTGGAGTGCGGTGGACAAGAGAGCATTAACTGGTTAATAACAAGAAGTATGGTGTGTGTACTGAGCCATAAACCCTCCCCATACCAGTAGAATTACTATATGGATTTTAGTATTCGGGTACGAACACACTGGGGTGAAACTCTGATGAGTGCAACGTGTGATTTTCTCGCATTGCAATCAATCTCTGAGAGCAGATTGGCGAGTGTCGGATGCTTTTTTCTCATCCAGATTTAGGATGAGAAAAAAGTTGCAACATGCTGCGACAGTCTGCGATTCACACCGAGACTCACCAATGCAAGTCTACGGATCCGACAAAATCACAGACCACACACGAACCATCCGAGTCTGAGGCTGAGGCTGCGTTCACACATTGCGTATTTTGCTGCGCTTTTTTACGCGCGCGTTCTCAAAATACGCAATGTGCCTTTTGTCTGCCAGCAAAGTGAATGTGAAATTCACTTTGCAGTGCAGACATTGGGCAAAAATACGCAGTGCGTTTATGGGAGAAAACGCAGCTGCGTAAAGAATTGAGATGTGAATTCTTTACGCAGCTGCTCCTGCATTTTCTCCCTGTGATGTCACAGAGGGGAGGAAGAATCCTGCTTCCTCCTCCCCCCTGTGACAGCTGTGACCGCCCATTAGATTTCGCAGTGTATTAATATACACTGCGAAATCTAAATTAAACAAAAGCAAGTGTCTGAAAAATAAAAAAGAAAGAATACTTTACCTGTCCGACGCCTTTTCCCGGTGTCCAGTGCCAAGCGAGGTGTCTTCTGCCAGGACCTGTGGTGACATCAGAGGGCCATTCCCGGCGCAAACGCAAAAAAGCGCAACAAAATACGCAATGTGTGAACGCAGCCTGACACTTTTTTTCACGGATACATTCTCATTCTGTAGCTGAGAACACTGTAAAATGTTCCTGTAAATGATTCTACAGTAATAGCTGCTGATAAAAAACACTGACTGCACACGGATGTCACATGGATGTGATCTGAGAGAAATGTCGGACACTCGCACAGCAGTTGCCAAACGGACTAAAAAACAGATGTTACTCGTCCGACTCTCCTGGAAACAGACCGATTTTAAGGCGGCGGGAGACAGTGTACCACCATGTCCTCAGCTCCGTGCTGTGCACAGACAGTGTACCACCATGTCCTCAGCTCCGTGCTGTGCACAGACAGCGTACCACCATGTCCTCAGCTCCGTGCTGTGCACAGACAGTGTACCACCATGTCCTCAGCTCCGTGCTGTGCACAGACAGTGTACCACCATCTCCCTAGCTCTGTGCTGTGCACAGTGTACCACCATGTCCTCAGCTCCGTGCTGTGCACCACCATGTCCTCTGCACACCCTCGATCCATGTCCTCTGCACACCCTCGATCAATGTCCTCTGCACACCCTCGATCAATGTCCTCTGCACACCCTCGATCAATGTCCTCTGCACACCCTCGATCAATGTCCTCTGCACACCCTCGATCAATGTCCTCTGCACACCCTCGATCAATGTCCTCTGCACACCCTCGATCAATGTCCTCTGCACACCCTCGATCAATGTCCTCTGCACACCCTCGATCCATGTCCTCTGCACACCCTCGATCCATGTCCTCTGCACACCCTCGATCCATGTCCTCTGCACACCCTCGATCCATGTCCTCTGCACACCATCGATCCATGTCCTCTGCACACCCTCGATCCATGTCCTCTGCACACCCTCGATCCATGTCCTCTGCACACCCTCGATCCATGTCCTCTGCACACCCTCGATCCATGTCCTCTGCACACCCTCGATCCATGTCCTCTGCACACCCTCGATCCATGTCCTCTGCACACCCTCGATCCATGTCCTCTGCACACCCTCGATCCATGTCCTCTGCACACCCTCGATCCATGTCCTCTGCACACCCTCGATCCATGTCCTCTGCACACACTCCATCACGTCCTCTGCACACCCCCTCCACGTCCTCTGCCCACCCCCTCCACGTCCTCTGCCCACCCCCTCCACGTCCTCTGCGCACCACTCCACGTCCTCTGCGCACCACTCCACGTCCTCTGCGCACCACTCCACGTCCTCTGCGCACCACTCCACGTCCTCTGCGCACCACTCCACGTCCTCTGCGCACCCCCACGTCCTCTGCGCACCCCCCATGTCCTCTGCGCACCCCCCACGTCCTCTGCGCACCGTCCTCTGCGCACCCCCCCGTCCTCTGCGCACCCCCCTCTGCGCACCGTCCTCTGCGCACCCCCCCACGTCCTCTGCGCACCCCCCTCGTCCTCTGCGCACCCCCCTCGTCCTCTGCGCACCCCCCTCGTCCTCTGCGCACCCCCTCACGTCCTCTGCGCACCCCCCCACGTCCTCTGCGCACCCCCCACGTCCTCTGCGCACCCCCCCACGTCCTCTGCGCACCCCCCCACGTCCTCTGCGCACCCCCCACGTCCTCTGCGCACCCTCCCTCGTCCTCTGCGCACCCCCCCTCGTCCTCTGCGCACCCCCCCCTCGTCCTCTGCGCACCCCCCCACGTCCTCTGCGCACCCCCCCACGTCCTCTGCACACACCCCCCTCGTCCTCTGTACACCCCCCTCGTCCTCTACACACACACCCTCGTCCTCTGCACACACACCCTCGTCCTCTGCACACACACCCTCGTCCTCTGCACACCCCCCCCTCGTCCTCTGCACACACACCCTCATCCTCTGCACACACACCCTCATCCTCTGCACACCCCCCCTCGTCCTCTGCACACCCCCCCTCGTCCTCTGCACACCCCCCCTCGTCCTCTGCACACCCCCCCCTCGTCCTCTGCACACACACCCTCGTCCTCTGCACACCCCCCCTCGTCCTCTGCACCCCCCCCTCGTCCTCTGCACAACCCCCCCTCGTCCTCTGCACACACACCCTCGTCCTCTGCAGACACCCCCATGTTACATGGGCCATGTGCACCTTGTAAAGTCAGTCCCAGTTCCTTACTCTTGCAGTTCATCTTGCCGGGCAAAATGTAGCTCCGCCCACCTGAGTCACATGTGCGTGACGTCATCGCAGGTCCTGTAACACCCGGCATCTGTCCCCGCCGGTGGTGCTATGATCCTGCCGACCTCAGCCAGCGTCATGCACCACCACTGGTGAGGTGAGGAGTGGGGGCGCGATGACCGGAGGGGGAGGCGGGGTGTGAGGTGTCCAGGGGGGGTGTGAGGCATCCAGGTGGGTGTGAGGTGTCCAGGGGGCGGGGTGTAAGGTGTCCAGGGGGCGGGGTCACCCGGCCGGGGCTCAGAGCAGGAAAAAAAAAGACACACAAAAAAGAACACGTCGCCGCCCTCCCCGAAAAGTGCCTAATGGCAATTACGGCCCTGCCACTTCCCCCCCGGAACTTAATGCCAGAACAGTGCCGCGGGTGTGCAGCGCCACTGACACCCGACAGCACCACCCCCACACTACTGTCTGTCTGACAGGGGAACGGACCTGCCGCTGGAGCCCCAGGGGCCCCCTAGCTGGTCGGGGCCCTGGTGCAGCTGCACCAGCTGCACCACGGTAGTTCCGCCCCTGGGTGCTTCCTTTCTCCCCTAAAGCTACTGGGTCAATTTCACATCACCCTGCCAACTTTGCTAGATCACTTTTCCAGCTCTGCAACTCTCAATGTAAACTCGGGTCTGCTGCATCGGATTAACATTGCTTTGTCATCGCCACTGCATCGAGGAGTCTTCTTTTCTTCTTAAACGAAACCTGTCATGTGAAAAAATGCTTTTAACCTGCAGATATGGGGTTGATCTGCAAATTAATAGAGTTCTATACTTGCTTATGAGTGACCTGTTGAAGCGCAAGGAGCGCGAAAACGGTGCCGTCGTCACCTCTGTCTTTCCCCCTTCCTACAACATGTAACCAGCAAACTTGAATAAAAGTGCAACGCTGACCGGTGAGTGCCGTCTTTTCTATCTGAATTGTGATACTTGCCTAGCGCCTGCACTTAGAGCCCCACTGCCAGAAGGAAATGACCTTTATTCTTCCTGGCAACATTCGGCTTTCAGTTATGGGGTGGCGCCGGAATGGCTTTAGTCACCACTTTGTGCATAGTGAGTGGCAGCTTTAATTGCACCCCTAATGCTGAGCTTGCAGTCAGTCCATGCCAGACACGTGGTTATAGTCGCCACTTACTATATACTGAGTGATGACTGAACCTACACTTGCGCCACCCCTAGACTGAAAGAGGAACTCTGCCAGGAAGAAGTTAATTTCCTCCCGGCAGTGGGGCTCTAAGTGCAGGCACCGGGCAGGTTCAGAATGCTATTACCCTACATATCAACCCCATATATGCAGGGTAATAGCGGTATTTCACATGACAGGTTACCTTTCAAGTGGACCCGTCACCAGGATACAGAATACTGAATATAAGTGTCAAGTTCAGGGGCGGACCTACCGTGGTGCAGCTGGTTCAGCTGCACCAGGGCCCCGACCGGCTAGGGGGCCCTTCAAGCACCTGTAGGGGGGCCCCCTAGCCGGCCCCCGCAACCGCGATCGTGTGTCAGAGGAGAGGAGGTGAAGTGAGGAAAACTTCCTGCTTCCCGCGGCTGATCCCGCCCCTCCTCTCCTTTCATCTGCTGCCCCGGCACCCTGGCCTGCAATGTGGGGCTCGACAGACGCAGGTAGCAGCCTCAGTCTAAGTGCCTCACCGGGGCCCGCCAGGCTCAAGGTCCGCCACTGGTTGAGTTTGATATATATAATGTAAAAAAACAGCTTTTATTAAACTTCCTGGGGGCGGTCCGGTCCAATGGTTGTTGTTGGTCTTGGTCCTGTGCCTCTTTTCTTCTTGTGATTACCGTCCTCTTCTCTGCTTCTCATGGGTGTCACATCCTGGAGCACTCGGAATCAGACTCCACCATCGCTCTGCTGTGCATACCAAGACAAAGGACACCCATCGGCCCGTATCACCCCCTCTTTCCCCAGGTGAGTATAATAAAAGCTGTTTTCTTTTACATTATGCAGATTGGCCTGGGGACTTCTATACAATATTATAGAATTCTGTATAAACAGCTGCATCTCATTGAGTTAGAATAGCATCAAAAAGTTCATTTATTTCTGTAATTCAATACATAAAGTGAAACACATACGGTATATTATATAGAGTCATCACAGAGTGATCTATTTCAAGTATTTAATGTTGATGATTATGGCTTACAGCCAATGAAAACCCAAAGGTTATTATCTCAGAAAATTAAAGTCGGGAGGATGAAAGGTTAAAGATTACCTGTCACCCCCTGCTACATGGCAATCTAAATGCAGCACTGAATGCAGCATGTCTGCTGTATTAAGGGAAGGGGTCTCCCATGTGTCTGTGTGCTGTGTACCCTTATATAGGCTTAGAAAAACTCACTGCTAAAAGTCAGGAGGATATTCCCTGGTGCAGGAGTCAGCTTGATTCACGGGGGCCATTCCCTCACCCTCTGCCTCTCTGTGCTGCTTCTGTGGTGCTGGCTCTGCCCTAGTCCTCTGTCACTCATCCTGCCACACACAGCATGCAAATCATTTGTCCTGACGTCAGCTGCAGATTCCTGCCCTGCTGTCTGAACAAAGCATAAACAGCACAGCAGGAGGCGGCACAGAGAGGCAGAGGGGGAGGGAATGGCCCCTGTCAATCGAGCTGGCTCCTGCACCAGGGACTGCCCTCATGGCTTCTAACAGTGAGTTTTACTAAGGCTATATCTCGGGGTACACAGCACACAGACACATAGGAGAACCCTTCCCTGAATGCAGCAGACCTGCTGCATTCAGTGCTGCATTTAGCTTGCCATGCAGCAGGGGGGGGTGAAAGGTCCTCTTTAAAAACAGTGCTGCCATATTCCACGAGACATCAAAGGGGGAATATAATATTGATTTATTAGTCGACACATTTCAGGACTTCTTTGAATATACAACTTAAGTTTGCGCATGTGTTGTTGTGGCACCGAGGTAAAGGCAGATACTATTTGTAGCATTCTATCCCAGTGTGAATCATTACAATATTCGAAATATAAAGAAATCTGTGTACTAAAGATAACCCTTCAAAAGATATTACCCCACTATGAAGACCATTAGAAATGAGGCTAGAAATATTTACAGAAAGTAGAACAAAGGACACAAGCAGTCAGCAAGAAAACGGAATTGTTTGTAGCTTTGAGGATGATTAAAACATGAATCACTTGTTTGCGGGTGGACTGGACTACAGCAAATCATCAATTTCTCATTATCTGTTTGACTAATGATGATGGCTCCATAATTGCTTTCCTAAACAGAGGCATAAAGTTAAAAATACAAAAGTAATGATTAAATACCCTTTTATAGACAAAATAAACAAGAAATTTAGTCTCATTATGGGAGAGCACCGCAGGGCTACCAGAAGAAATATTTGGGTCTTATAGTGGTAAATAGTCATGGCCCCCGATCTCCCGATTATGACCACCAACATCCATCCTATAGTTTAATCTTTCTCCACTTGAGAGCCACATTCAGCTCTGACTGATGGTCACGTGCGCCTATTTCAATTGGCTGCTGATAAAGTAATAATGCTGCAAGAGACACTTTATAAAGTACCTATAACCCAAAGTGCCCCTTGTCGAATAGCAATGCCCATGGTGCCTCCTTAAAAAGTAATAATGGCCACAGTGCCACATGAATATGAAATATTTCTGCAAGTGCCACCTTGCAGAGGACTTATATCCCCAGTGCCCCCTTATTGCATATTAATGCCTGCAGTAATAATGACCTTGGTACCCCATTAATAAGCATATTTCTGTAAGTACATATACTCGAAGTGACCCTTATTGAGTACTAGATGGGGACCTGATGTTATCGTATCAGGAGGGCTGTGACATCACGATGGGGACGGGCTCTGTGGCACTGGGCACGGCAGCTGTTTCTCCCCCCTCGTGCACTCTCCCCGTTTGCTGTCTCTCCCCCCTGTGATGTATTCTCCCCTCTGTGCTCTCTCCTTTCACCTGTCTATGTACTGTGTGCTGTCTTCTCCCCCTGTGCTGTCTTCTTTCCTCGTGCTCTCTCCTTTGAACTGTCTTGCCCCTGTGCATGCTCCCCCTATATACGGGCTCTCTCCCCCCTGTGCTGTTTTCTCCTCTTGTTTGCAGTCTACTCTACTTGTTTCTCTAGTCTACTTGTTTGCTCGTCCCTCCACCCTGTGCACTCTCTCTTCACCCTGTGTGCTTTCTGCCCCCACTGTGTATTCTCTCTGCCCCCTGTGCACGCTCCCTGTCCCCCTTTCCCCTTCTCTAGTCCCCTTTGTGCTCTCTTTACCCACGTGCGCTCTCACTGCTCCCCTCTGAGCCCTCTCTGCCCCCAGTGCGCTCTCTCTGCTCGCCCAATGCACTCTATCTGCCCCAGTGTGCTCTCTCTTCCCCATGCACTGTCTCTGCCCCCTCTGCACTGTCTCTGTCCCCCAGTGCACTGTCTCTTTCCCGCTGTGCGCTGTCTCTGCTCCCCAGTGTGCTGCCCCTGCCGCCCCGTGTCCTGTCTCTGCTCCCTGTGCACTCTCCTTGCCCCATGTGTGTTCTCTGTCTCCCCTGTGCGTCACGCTGCCACCATATTTGGACATCATATTTTTCAGAAATTTCGTCTAGAATTCGATCCTTTGCAGGTTGATCTGTTCATCTCTTGCTGGGACACATTAGATAGTTGTCCTGACTCACTGTTGCCGGGTTCTCAGGTCTCAGGCGCGGTTCCGTGCCTGAGACTGTGGGGCCCGGTGGTCAAATGGACGGGTTGGGGAAATGTGGAATAGAGTCTTATTTGTTTAGTGACGCCACCTGTGATTGTTCGGTGATGGCACCGGCGCTGCTTGGACCTCCGGGAGATGTGCGGCAGCTAGATGGGATGCACCCCACAGGATGAGCAATGATCCCCGGGGCCAGGAGCTGCACTGATTGGAATACGGCAGCTCAGTTAGTTTAGTCCTCGTCCGGAAAGAATGAACAGACACAAAGTCTTTTCGGTACCTTTTACTGGTGTTAACAGGTACACTCGACCGGAGTATGAAGTAGACACTTCTGGATGTTCCACAGCAAGCAGTGGTATAGGCTTCCTGGTGTACGTAGCTTCTAATCGGGTCTAGTAGATATGAAATTCAACCAAACCGGAGTTGCACTTTCTGGTATGACAGGTTACACCCGAGTTTTCTGCACTGAGGGCACTTTTAAAGGAATGCTATCAATTTCTTGAATCCGGGCTCTCATCTGGCGGTGCTTCGGGCGTCCAGGGAGCTAAACCCCCTTGTTGTGGTGCTGGTTTCTCTACAGCCTGCGCTATGGCTACTGCAGCTCGGACCCAGTGACCGGATTGTTAGGGTGAGTCAAGATGACTCCTCTGCCCCTATTTAGTATTTGCCTCCTGTTCCTATGACCCCCTGTTGCGAGGGTCTACCACTTTCCGGGTGTGCTGGTACGGGCCTAGCGTGGCACCAGTACTAGGTCAGCTCTCCTAGCTGTTTACAGTTCTCAAGTGACTGCACACTCCGCCGTTTCTCCCTCCAGGACCCGTATTAATAGGGCGAACTGGCTTAAGGCAACCAGTGGAGCTCCCCCTACAGGTCTGGGGTGAAAGGTGTTGTTGTGTTAGTGGGGCTGCTTGCTGTGTACTTATCCGTCCATGTCCTAAGAGTTCCTGTGGTGCCACAGTCCAATCCTGCCGAAATCAGCAGGTTTGACGTACTTTATCTAATGAGTATTGGGGCCTTTACGTTTAGCTCAGTTTTATGTATATGTGACCAACAATGGGTTTATGTGTTATAATAATTCTACTAGAATACAAGAGTGATAAAGTACTGAGCTCTCTGCCATCTCCTTGCATCTACTTCTGTGTTTTTCTCTGGCCATCTGTTCCTAATTTCTGACTGCAATGACTTACAATCCCTCCAGCTCTGTTCAGCACAATTTGGCTATGCTCTACAATTCCATACCCAGCGCAGTTCATAGCTGTTCCTTTCTTTTTTATTTCCCTGAAGTTTTTTTTCCACCCGTTCCCCCAACTGCCACCTTTTTAATAGCTATTTTACAACAGTTACAGGTAATTTGCTGGCAGATGACATCACAACCTAAGGAACGCAGAGAAGAAAGAAAGTCATTATACATAAAAAAATGGAAAAACTGGAACTTCAACTTTTTCAACAGAAATAGGCCAAATCCAGGGAATGGAAAGAATACTGATAGTGATCAGTGATCTCATGAATTATAACCACATAGGATGATACACCACAAGGGGTTGCAAGCCTTGGTTAGCCCCCCAAAAATATTAATTGTACAGTAGATTTATTTAGTCTTTTTTTATTATTAATATTTATTGATACAGCGCCATTAGATTCCATGGCGTTTACATATGAAGTGGGGAGAACTAGGACAAATACAGCATATATGGACAATCAAGTCTTGCAGATACATGAGGAGAGAGGACCCTGAGCACGAGGGCTTACAGTCTACAAAGGGGCGGGTGAGGAAACAATAGGAGGGGGAAGCGCCGAGCGTGTGACGGTGCGGAGACCGGGTCTCAGCGTAGACTGTAGGCTTGTTGGAAGAGGTGAGTCTTCAGGTTTCTTTTGAAGTTCCCAAGGGGAGGCGAATGTCTGATATGTTGGAGAGAGTTCCAGAGTATAGCGGAAGCACAGGAGAAGTCTTGTATGCGGTTGTGAGAGGATGAGATAAGGGGGAGCAGAGAAGGAGCTCTTGGGAGGATCGCAGGTTGCGTGCGGGCAGGTACTTGAACATCTGCTAAGAAAGCAAAGTAAACTGGGTTGAAGCTCAGTACTGTGTGAGACTGTCATTTCTGTGTCTGAGGAGAGGTAGACTGAATCACCGAGCCGGCAGCAGGAGCTTGCCTGAGAGTGTCCTTGATCCCTGCCAGCAGCCAGCTCAGCTCCGCTGGCCTCCCATTCCCCAAATCACATCTACAGACTATACGGTTATCCTGGGGACCACTTTTCCCGTGGAGAGCTAGACCATCATAGCTGCTTCTCCCATCATCCCCAGAGGTCCCAACTGCAGCAGCGGCTATATCGGCCGCATTCCACGGGTGGCGTCACGACACACACAACACTTTTATTTTTATATTTTTCTTTCATCCCTTTTTCAATTTTCCCTTTTTAACTGATCGCCTGACGAGGGGATCATAGATCTGGTCACCCCACCATGACATCCCACAGCCCACAACGACATCAGGAGGGTCCGGTTACGAGTACCCCATGTTCCCCGCCTGGGGCGAGTCAGGAGCACACAGGTCGGTTGCTGTAGGGGCTGGTGCCGAAGCTGGGTTCGTTGCTGTGGGGGCCGTTGCCGTGGCCGGGTCCAGGGCTACCCCACCTGATATGGATTTATATTAAAATCATTCCTTTATTGGATATCCATTAAAAATATTCTTAAGCCATAAAAACAGTTGTAAGGGCCTAAGTCCAACACGCGTATGGTGCCCTTACAAGTGTTGCTATGGTTTAAGAATGTTTTAAAGGATGTCCAATAAAAGAATTATCTTAAAGAAGACACATAGAGTGGGCGGAACAAACAAGGAGGAGCAGGGGTGCATCTAGCCACCCTGCCGCCTGAGCCGATTGGAGGCCGGGGGAGGGGTTGGGGGCGGTGCTAGCGGATCCCAGCCCCGCCGCCCCTGCAGCCTTAGTTGAGGTCCGGGGAGGGTGGGGGGTGCTAGCGGACCTCAGCCCCGCCGCCCCTGCAGCCTTAGTTGAGGTCCGGGGGGGTGCTAGCGGATCTCAGCCCCGCCGCCCCTGCAGCCTACAGTGCCACAGCGCAGGGCAGCCGCCCTCTTACCACTATTACCGGGGAAAGCGTCCGTCTCTCCTGAGGCCGGCCGCTGATGTTGGTGGCGCCGCCCCCTTCTCTGATGCTACTCCCCCTGGCTGCCGCCGCTCTGGACTCAGGGCTCACACTGTTCAATGGACGGTGCGGCCTGAGGAGGAGGCAGGGAGGATTGTGTCAGCAGCCAGGACCTCTTAATAAGATCCCACCCAGGCGACCTCTTAACTGTAAGATTTCTAAAGTCCTTTTTAAAGCTTACAGGGGGGCTAGAGACATTCGGGACCCCTTCCCTGAATGAAGCAGACATGCTGCATTTAGTTCTGCATTTAGTTTGCCATGCACCAGGGGCGGGTGACAGGTCCTCTTTAATATAAATCCAAAGTCCATTCAAAGAAAATGTAACTTCTTGATCTTCTAGGTAATAAATAAGTCCTTTAGTAGCTTTTGTCTGTATCTGAAAGAAGTTGACACCATAGTCAATGAAATGTACATTTTCTGTTGGTGGAGCCCGAATATGCTCTAGCTCTTGCATTCTGTGCTGTCAACTCCACCTTCCGAATGCAACCTTCATTGACCTACCGGTAAGTGGTAAAGTCCTTTCACCACATAAATTTTACATGGGTCAGATGATGATAATTGGTAAAGTCCTGTCTTAGGTAAGTCATGGGCCTCACTTTTAGACAGTATGAAGACCATCAAATGTAAATTTGAACACCGGACATGAATGTTGAGTGTGCCATTGGTCCTCAAGGTTCTGCCAACCACATGGAACGCTACCACTTATCACTTGGACTATACTTATTCTGTTCCGCTGCCCATATGAACCATTGATGACTATCATAAAGAAGTCTGCCCTACATACATCTTGAAAGCGCAGTTGGCTCAAGAAACACATTCTCAGCATCAGCTCATATTACATTTGTCTTAAGCCAAACATTACCCCGAAAATGAAGTTTCTAAATGACAGAAAATCTTTGTCGAAAGAGGAATAGGCTGAAACCTGAAAGAGCCGACGAGCAGGTGGATTCATACAATTGTCTCTTCCCTTAGACTCTATATTGTATGTGCAGTGATATGGTGCCTCTGTATAGTGTTACATTGTGGCATCTTATTATGCTGTACAAGTAATATGGCGTCCATTGTAGTATTGGATTCATCTACTAAAAGAAAGCAATGTATGATGATGAATAAAATCAGAGGGAGGTACAGTATGGATACATAAACTTCTATCCATTGTGTATTATGGTTCAATACAACGTATAGTGTGGAGCACAAGGGGCTGGGATCCCCAGCAGAATGGGCCAGTGGTCAGGGTTGGTGGCTGTGCCCAGTGCTGTGACCCTGCCTCACATTCAACAGGGGAAAATAAAAATGGAGAAAAATAAACAAAAGTAACATAATAAGTTTGTGATGCCAATTGAGCCATCCAGCCTTTGGGTTGCAGGCACTGCAGATAATCCCCGTGAGATAGCTATTGTCACATTGTAGATGTTTAACCTTTCCCAACGAGGGCTGGCTCCCAGGGGTATGAAGGATGATGAGGGTAGTGTGGAGACCCGGGGGTCAGTGGGTGCTCTCGTCCGCAGGCCCAGCCGCATTTACAAAGACAACGTGGACCAGGGCTCATCCCCAACTGAACGCCTGAGCTCCTTAACCGTGGGCGAAACACTACTCAGACAACACAGGGTGAGGGAATCACAATATTAAGACTTTATTGGATCCCCAAACAGTTAACAGCATATAACGCATAACCAGCAAAACACAACAATGTAACAGGCAACAAAGTCTCACCCTTCCGCTGGCTCACCAGGGTTTAGAATGTAGCACAGCAAAGTCTGTAGCCAGGTGACTGTATCGTCCCAACCTGGGTTGCTTCCTTATCCTTATGCAGTCTTTGTCATCACAGCCGAATCAGATAATCCGATGCTGAAGTCCTTGTGGATCTATAGTCCATGTTCTGGTCCCCTTGGTCGGCACCGAAATGCCTAGGCCTGGGTTATGGCTCGCTAATCGGACCCGAAGACCCTAGATTAGCTGCCTGTATCCAATCTTCAATCCAGTGGACCTCTAGCCGGGACCGAAATCCCTAGACTGAGGCCACTAGACAGAATCTAACCAACTCTGGTTAATGAACACATCTCCTTATATACCTTCAGCCCTCATTGCAGGATATTGGGGATATCACGATTGGTGCAATAACACTGTATTTGCATTGGCTGGACCTCAATCCTCATTTAACATATTTTAGTAGTATTGTACTCCTGACAAGGTAGAGTGACACACTGATTGACATAGTCCTTACAATGGAATGTTAGTAGGAGACATTGAGTCTGCAAACCATGACATTAAAACAATTGTGGCTGGAGCCATGTACATAGAATCAACATTCACAGGGTAATAGACAATGGACGATTAGCATAATTAAGTTCTCTGGCCTTCGGTGACAAACAAGTTAGATAATTACATTACCATGCTAAACTTAAACCACAGTAATCTATGAAAATACTGTAGGAAATTCTCCTTGGCCATTACAAGTTTACAAGCCTATATATAATCTGTCTGGGTTACATAAGAAATCTTCATATGTTCTACATTGAAGGAGTCCATTTCGTCACATACCTCCCCCTTCTTATGTAACCAGACAGGGCAGTCAAATGTGATAAGTCTCTGGTCTTCCTTCTCCTCTTGGCGGCATTGTCTTTTTTAATGGTGAAGTCAGCAATCGAGGCTTCCATCTTTACACCTCCCCCAGATTACCTCCCCAGGATGGGCAGACATATTGTGGACAAGCACTAAAATGGGATTCAAGAGTTGGGCTCCCATAAACTTCTGGCCATCAATTCCCCCCCAGTCAATGGCCACAATCTGGCTAGGTGTACTCACTGTTAATAGCTCAGAGGAGAATGATGGGGGCTGGGAACATGGATTATCCTCTGAAGGTGGGGTAGCAAGATCCACATCAGGGTGCTGCTTGGCTTCCTGGATGTGGTTGATGGCTGTGACAAACTGGCTGGATAGTCCTTGTCCTGGGTCAGCTTGCAAAACAACAGATGTGGGGGGGCCATCCATGAGCACCACTTCAACCTCCTTCTGGTTAGCCCCTGAAACAACAGGTGTGGGAAGGCTGCTCACAAATTCCACATCAACCTCTTCCTGGTCAGTCTCCAAAGCAACAGGGATAGGGAGATTGTCCATAAACTCCAACTTGTCCTCTCCCTGCTCTGGCACGGTGTTGACAGGATCAGTTTCTTGCAGTTCCAGGGCTTGGAACTGGTGTCCTTCCAGATTGTCACTGGATCCATGATGTGGCACACAGTTTAATTCCTTTGGGTCAATGTCGGTGGGGTCCTCATCATTCTCTGCATCCTTTTGGGCATGCCACTGGACCAATTTCTGGATCAAATCCGAACGTGTGTCAGTGTCCTGGCTTCGATTTCTCGGAACAGGCATGCCACCTCCAGTTGCAGTTTCCTATAGCGGCCGTACTTCCACTCCAGTCCTCGTCCCATGGCTGAGCTGGTGGGGTTGGACATGGCAGTGTCCGAAACCTGACTGCCTTACTATGACCTGCTGGGTATGCTTATATGCATCCCTGGTTGTTGAGCCTTGGACGGTGTCCACGAACACCAGTCCCCTGCAGCTCTCCTGGATAAACCAGGCTGAGTAGTATCCCACCGCTGCCACCAATTGTGGAGACCCGGGGGTCAGTGAGTGCTCTCGTCCGCAGGCCCAGCCGCCTTTACAAAGACAACGTGGACCAGGGCTCATCCCCAACTGAACGCCCGAGCTCCTTAACCGTGGGCGGAACACTACTCAGACAACACAGGGTGAGGGAATCACAATATTAAGGCTTTATTGGATCCCCAAACAGTTAACAGCATATAACGCATAACCAGCAAAACACAACAATGTAACAGGCAACAGAGTCTCACCCTTCCGCTGGCTCACCAGGGTTTAGAATGTAGCACAGCAAAGTCTGTAGCCAGGTGACTGTATCGTCCCAACCTGGGTTGCTTCCTTATCCTTATGCAGTCTTTGTCATCACAGCCGAATCAGATAATCCGATGCTGAAGTCTTTGTGGATCTATAGTCCATGTTCTGGTCCCCTTGGTCGGCACCGAAATGCCTAGGCCTGGGGTTATGGCTCGCTAATCGGACCCGAAGACCCTAGATTAGCTGCCTGTATCCAATCTTCAATCCAGTGGACCTCTAGCCGGGACCGAAATCCCTAGACTGAGGCCACTAGACAGAATCTAACCAACTCTGGTTAATGAACACATCTCCTTATATACCTTCAGCCCTCATTGCAGGATATTGGGGATATCACGATTGGTGCAATAACACTGTCTTTGCATTGGCTGGACCTTAATCCTCATTTAACATATTTTAGTAGTATTGTACTCCTGACAAGGTAGAGTAACATACTGATTGACATAGTCCTTATAATGGAATGTTAGTAGGAGACATTGAGTCTGCAATCAATGACACTTAAACAATAGTGGCTGGAGCCATGTACATAGAATCAACATTCACAGGGTCATAGACAATGGACAATTAGCATAATTAAGTTCTCTGGCCTTCAGTGACAAACAAGTTAAATAATTACATTACCATGCTAAACTTAAACCACAGTAATCTATGAAAATACTGTAGGAAATTCTCCTTGGCCATTACAAGTTTACAAGCCTATATATAATCTGTCTGGGTTACATAAGAAATCTTCATATGTTCTACATTGAAGGAGTCCATTTCGTCACCGGTAGTAGTAAGAATGATGAGTCCAGGGAGGGCAGCGGAGCAATAAACAGTAGGAAATAGCCTTTTTGCTTTACCTTTTAGTAAAGTTTTTGCAGCATATCAAGAATAGCGCACTTCCACCAGGAGTGCAGTCTGGCCAGTCAGATGAGAATTGCAGGAGACAGAAATAGCCTTCTGCTGACTTCAGTGATTTTAATAGGTTTCAAGGTGCATTTGAGCTTTCCTGTACTCCCTCTTACTCCATGTGGGTACCTCCAGCCTGGCTTAGCTCTCCAGCAGTTCTTGAGCTCTTGGTATTGCTGGTACCCTGGAAGTTCCACAAAAGTGACGAGTGAATATGGAATACACTAGTCTCCAGCTTTTGCCCTCAAGCTATGTAATCCCTAAGTAGCCTTGACTGCTTTCCTGCTAGCAGCATGTCGTTTGGGACAAGTAGCTCCAGATACCTTCCTCAGACCCCTTCCTTCGCATTCTTCTCTCCCTAACTACAACTAAACCCTCCACAACCAAAGACTGAGATGACCCAGAAAAAGATAGGTACCAGTACTTAACCTCTTGGTTGGGGTTCAGGAAGTGTGTGCATGCTGTGGCCTCCCAGCAGATGGAGCTCCATTTACCTTCAGACATGGCATCACTAATTATGTAGCGGAAATACCACTTGTGGCAGCCAAACTGCAGAGGCGCCACTATAGCATGAGGTCGTACATGCCCAAAACTGAGTAAAAATGGTGCCAGTGGAAGTAAAATCATTATGGACTCCCTAATAAAAAGAGGTAATGGGCAACATATGTTTTCCTCTGCACAACCACAGCCTGAAAAATGGAAGAAGTGACCACAATAGTCATTTATATTCACACTATTCCTAAAAAGGGACAAGATGGCAAAATTCAAGGATGTTAGACTATAAATGCGAGGAATCTGTCTTTTCCTCATCCAGACACAAGCAGGTCCATGAAGCAATAGCCGAGTAATGAAATTCAATGACACGATGGTGAAAGTTTTCCTGAATGCAAAAACAGATGGTCAGATGATGGTCATAGCAGAAATAAGAAAGCAAGAGCGTCTACATAATAAATCGGAACAATTCTCCCTTCTACAAATCACAGAAGCTAAAATGATATAAGCAAAGTGGAAAAAAAGTCCATAAAGATTGCCCTTTTGTATGGTCTATTTTGGCAGCCTGCCGCTGGTGTGTAAAATTAATTTAAATGAAAATTAAGACTAATTATTTTAGTCTTTTTTGCATTCAGTTTATTACAATTATGGAAGATGTGCATGTAAGAACATCATTTATTCTCATAATTTGATCAAAAGTTTACATTTTTCAAGGCAATGCTAATATAATGTGAACAGCACAGATAACGTCTTGCTCCTAGTGAAATCAATTCTTTGGGGGTGTAGCTTTAGGGGGTGCAAATGTTGCAGTTACAGCTATGGCCTGGAGTCCGAATTTCCACTAAACAAGTCACTACCGTGTTTCCCCGAAAAGAAGACACCGTCTTATATATTTTTTTGGTCCCAAAGATGGACCATGTCTTATTTTCGGGGGGTGTCTTATATAACGTACATCCCACTGCATCCTCCCATACAAACACAACACACACACACGCCATACACGCACACCCATACACACCACACACCTATACACACAAACCGATTTTTACCGGTCCAGTGTCCCCGCTCTCCGGTGTCCGCGCTGTCTGGTGGCCCCCGCTCTCCACGATCCCCGGTGGCCTCCGCTCTCCGGATTCCCGCTGTAGCTGCCGATCGCCGCCAGGTCAAGAGCCTTGTGCCAATTACAGCACAGGAACCGTGATCCAATCACAGCCCAGGAACTGCGAGCCAATCAGAGGCCATGCACAACGTCAGCTGGCAGCGGATTGGCTTGCGGTTCCTGGGCTGTAATTGGCACAGGGCTCCTGACCTGGGCGGAGATCGGCATCTACAACGGGAATCTGGAGAGTGGGGGGCCGCCGGAGAGCGGAGGGCCACCGGAGAGCGGGAAAAGCGCGGACACCGGAGAGCGGGGGCCACCGGAGGTACGCCTTATAATTGGGGGGTGCCTTATATTAGGAGGTAGGGCGCCTCCCCAAGCCTGACTTACTTTCGGGGAGCGCCTATTTTCAGGGAAACACGGTAGTTGTCAGTATTGGACAGAGGGTAGGCAAAGTAGGCAGCTGCCAAAGACAACATTATGTACTTAAAATGCAGAACCAGCAGGATGCTGTTCCTGAGTTGCTAAATGGGGTAGGCTCCATGGAACAACTAAAATTTTCTTTCAGTTTGTGCCAGTCTCAAAGACTTTGAGACAAGCATATGCTACTGGCAGGATCAACCAGGTAGCCCATCGACATGATGCCAGGAACGCACCGCGGGGGGTGGTTTGAGATGTGTCAAGGTCTAGTACACTTTCTACTATCTTTAGAACTCTTGAAATTGACTATGACAGGAGAAGCTACGTCATTAACCAGAGTTTAGCTCCATGCAGTATCAGTCAGTCTCCTATAGTAGCTGCTTCTGCAGTTCAAGAAGGGGGGGAAGGTGATGTCCCTGAAGCTGCCTGCTGTAACAACCATTCTCTCCTGGATTTCGGAGAAGAGGGGGTCATGCTCCCTCTCCTTGGACTGACCACAGGGGAAGCAGATAGCAGAACACCCATAATCACAGCAGGCAGCTTCTGGGATGACATGTTCTCCTGTTCTTGCAGCTATTATCAGGTGACTGATACAGCATGGAGCTGCACACTGGTGCGTGATGTTGATGTAAAAACCCATACAGAAAAGGGGTGGGGGTGAACAACAGCTCCTTAAGAGTCAATTACAAGAGTTATAACGATCATACAAGTGTATTAGGCATCTCAGCTTTATTGTTTTTGAGTGCAGGGAGACTACATATTTTCTTCCCCAGAGTACCTCTTTATGGGCAAAAGCATTCCGAAACCCTGCATTGGGTGTCCTATCCCTGTACATGTCCTGTATAGATGGAAGGTGCAGCCTCAGGGCTCATTTACGTTGGACATTAATCAAGAAATAGTATTTTAGGTATGCTCACTTCCCAATTATCGGTCTGACTAAACAGGACTCCAATCACCTGCTGAACACTCGAAAGGCTTATTCGTAAGGTGAAATGTTTGCCTTTAATCGCCTATAAGTGTCCTCACACCACCATGTCAGGCATGTCTTTCTCCATAAGGAGATACATTACTCATTAGACCCCAATCAGAGGTCTGTCATACAGCGAAATGCTTTGCACTAAGGAAAGGCAAAACCCCGAAACATGTGTCTGGAAATCCAGATTCTGGTTTGGCTTTTATCCTAATTAAAGTGTCAAGGCTCGTTAAAGGGTCAATATTGACTTTAAGATTGCAACTTCCAATAGTAGGAGTTAAAGTCCTCATCCCCCCGTAAAGGCAATTTGCTTATTAAAATTCCCAAAGAAGCATTGCATGGCCTATAAGTCTACTAAAGGCCACGTCACACGTAACGATATCGTTGCCGATATCGTTCAAAAGTCACGTGTTTTGTGACGCTTGAACAATGTCGAAACGACATCGTTGCGTGTGACACTACAAACGATGAACGATCAGTCGGCTGATCGTTCATCGTTTGATTTGAGGACAGGACCTCAAATCTACCGTTGGTACTGCCTACATACCTGATGTATACCTTGGTTACCAGCCTTCTCCGCTCACCGGCTGGTATCCAAGGTACACAGCGGGTAACTAGGGTCCCTAGTTACCCGCTGTGTACCTTGGATATCAGCCGGTGAGTGGAGAAGGGTGGTAACCAAGGTATACATGGGGTATCTAGGCAGCACGCTCTGCCTAGATACCCGCTGTTTACCTTAGAGACCAGCCTGCTCCCGCTTACCGCAGCCTGGCAGCGGGAGCAAGACATCGTGGAAACGATATTTAAATCGTTTCCACGATGTCTCTGGTCCATTGATCGCTGGTGAGTCTGCCTGTGTGACAGCTCACCAGCGATCTGAACGATATTGTTAGCGATCGCGCGTGCAATTGATTGCTAACAATATCGTTCTTGAAATTGATGCGTGTGACGGCACCAGTACACTGCTATGTCAGGTGTGTGACTCTCCATAAAAACAGATGTTAGTCATTAGACCTAAGCTTACATAAAAGCCACTGTTCTTGGCAGCACAACCTCAGGTGGAAACATAACATACAGAAAACATGATGCTTTATGTGCTCAGAACGATCATGTTAACAATTGTTCTGTGCACATGAAATTGTAGTCGGCCTGTTTAAATAGGCGATCAAATGGTTGTCGATGGATGTGTTTAGAGTCGATCAGCGGTTGTTTAACGTCCATTCTAAATTTCCCCTCAAACTATCTCCTCTGGTGGCCCCCCAAAATCATGATACTTGCCATTTCTCATTGTTACAAACAGTAAGTGCTGCAAAAGAAGCTAATCCTGCAAGTTTCCTTTATTAGACTACTACGTCTAGTTGGCCACCATGTTCAGCTTTATTTCTACCGGACATTTGGGCCCATTTTAACAATGATCTCACTGTTTGTTTTAGCTTCTCGTGATGCTGCTCCACCCAGGAATTTATTATGTTGGTTCTTAAATGTGTAGATCTTGGAAAACAGGATATAAACAGTCTGAAGATGATATCATGACACTAGAGCCAATAGAGACAATTAGTAATGGGTGGGGGAGATATTTCCTTACATATGTTGGATTTTATTTTGACACAGATTAATATTTCGGGGATGGCTACATATGGATGAGAGATGAAGGTCACAGATGTGAGTTGTGTAAGCTCCTCTTGAGATGTTTCGATAACGCTCCCAAGTATCAGTTGCTGTATAGATCATGTCAAAATGTGCAATTCCAGAAATCCTCCTACAGCAGCGGCCTTCAGCCTGTGGCTTGTGAGCCCTTTATGGGTGACTCGTGGCTGTCTGCTAGATGGGTGCATTGGCATCAAATCTAGTAAAAAGCTTTGCAGATCAGGTCTCCAGATGGTGTATTTTCTGAGTATCTCTGCACAGAAGAGCAGATCTTGATGCTCATATACTGGGTAGGGGGAGATAAATAAGATAAGCCTGAGATAGAATGATACTACTGTTAGAGAGGCCGGATAACAACTGTGTTACAAAAATACTGCGTGGGATACAGTGCGCACACCTGGATGTTGGTATTCTGCCTGCAAGGGAAGTGGCACAAGGTTACGATTGGCTTTTTGTGGGCAAGGACTGGCTGTCTTTATACCAGGTTCTTGGTGTCATTACTATGGGGTGAGCGGGCACTGAAACTGGCTCAAGATCATTTGAGGGATGAAACTGAATATGAAGAGACACAGATTAGATCCTAGAAAAAACTTTTTGACAGTGAGGGTGATCAATGAGTGGAAAAGGCGTCCACGAGAAGTGATGAGTTTTCCTTCAATGGAAGTCTTCATACAGAGGCCAAACAGACATCTGTCTGAGATGATTTAGTGGATCTTGCTTTGAGCAGGGGCACAGGGGGTTGGACTAAATGACCCAGGGGGTCCATTCCAACTCTAACATTTTATGATTCTATGATTTCTCATAGCGGAATGTGGTGGATGAAGTAGGCAGTCTTTGCTTTACCTTTTTACAAGTTTCAGTAGCAATTCCATGGTTGTACATCCACCACCACGCAGGTGGTCTGGCAAGTCTGATGAGAACTGTAATCCGCTCTGCTGGGTGAGTATACTGTATATTGGCCTCCCTGCTGACTTCCTGAACTTTAAGTTTTTTGGTGTTTGTTGCGATCCAGTACTCCCTCTTGGTTGCTGTGAGTTACTTCCTGACAGGCTGGTAGTGCGGGTTCTATGGGTATGTGTGATCCCAGAGCAGTTTCCTGACCTTCTTTACTACTGACGCCCCAGAGAACTCCACTTATGTTTCTGGTAAGCTTGTGCAGAGGGCACAGTCAGAGCGCATGTGTCACTCCGGACACACCGGAAACGCATAATGCGACATTTCAGGTGCGTCCAGAGTGACGCATGTGCTCTGATTGTGCCCCTCTGCAGACTTGCGCTTTCGGGTTCTGCTCCCATGCGCTCGCCATAGAAGGTAATGCTGGCGAAAGCGGAAGCAAGTGCAAGGGCTCTGCATCTATGTGCCAATGCGCTTGCCTGAGAGAGCACCTGCGCTTGCACTTGCGCAGGGCAGGCAAACGCTGGGCACATAGATGTGAAACAGCCCTTTGCGTTGTGTGGTGCAGACACCTGCAGAACAAATGTCGAACCCCAGGCCCTGGTGTACTCGGGTACCAGGCTCGGTGGTCGTTTAGGGATGTCAAGGGTGCCAGCGCCTGAGTGACACTTCAAAAAGGGTGTATTTACAGGGAATAAGAGTTTGTCATGTGACACCACCTGTAGTACCTGGTGATGGGTCACCAGCGCCGCCACAGTCCGCCGGAGGTGGATGGTAGTGCGGCTAAGTTGGCAAAGCCCCCTACAGGTAGGGCTGTTCCTCCGGGGCAGCGTTCCTGGAAGGGAACAGGTTGATGTAGGAAAACACACACAGAGGCAAAGTCACTTTCTCCCGGGTACTTTACTGTCAACTTGTAGCAGCATCAAACAAAGTTCACAGTCCAGCATTAGATGTTATAATAACAGGTAGCTCTACGGGTGGCTGCAAGTGGATCCCAGGTGGTATGGTGGAACCCATGGTATACTTTCGTTGAAAAACCCGTGTCCTTTCTTCCCCGCCTAGGATGGGCCTATACCCAATAGCTCCGTGTAGGTAGTACCAGGGGTCCTCTCCCTCATGGTGAAGAAGGAGGCAGACCGCTCCGTCTGGAAGGGTGCTGTGGCTGATAAACAAGCCACAGCAGCTGGTTGCCGACTGCAAAGATGAACTCTGGCCGGATCCTCGGGTCCGCGTTCCCGTAGTGGACAGGAGAATCCCCTGGAGAAGGGTTGCTCCACTCTGGGGATCTCCCTTGCTCTCTAGGGCTTGGATGTCTCGCGTTGGGCGCCCTCTTTCAGGATCTCTTCAAGATCCCTTCTTCTTCCCTCCAGATCGGCTTGAAACTGACCCAGTGAACCTTCCGCCTCGTTCCGCTTAGTCAAAGACCTCCTTGATCCCCCTAGAGGTGAATATATCCCCTCCCGGGTAACCTCCTACCGCTCAGCTAATGTGGGAGTACTGGGAATGGGTCTCACCCACCAACCTAGGGTCCACTTGCAACTGGGGCAATTACACCTCTTTTATGGGCGCAATACCCCTCTGTGACGCCTAACCTTGCGGGGCGCCACACAAACACAGTAGAAAAAATGCAGCATTTACTCTACGTGTGCATATGGTCTCAGTTACGTTTTTGTCACTTTTTTTATAAGTGTAATAGAGAAGTGTTGAGGGGGAACGGTTGACATAATTAATAACAATAAATATAACACATATACGTACATATCCATAGTTATACTATAAAATGTATCTGTGGATATCAATAGTCCGACACATGTGCTAGGATTGGTGGAGTTACAAAGCAACACCAGGTCATATACACCCCCCGTTACATCATAGCTTTCAGCCAATCAGAATGGAATTGTTGGACCCGCACCTTTTCTAGGGTTTTTCCCAAGGTGCCTTGGTCTGATTCTCTCTCTAAGGGCTTGGACACACTTTCCTAGTTACATCCGAGTTTCACTGAGGAGACTCTGAAAGGGCTGGAGCAGTGACCCTGAACGGCCTCTCCCTTTCTGGACGGGGAGTCTGGAGCTTCAAAAAAACACAAGCAGCCGACAGCCCCGTCCAGATAGGGAGAAGCTGTTCAGGGTCACTGCTCCAGCCCTTTCAGAGTCTCCTCAGTGAAACTCTGATGAGTGTGTCCAAGCCCTAAAGGTACCTTTACACACAGAGATATATTGCTTGCAATTAACTGGTTGCAGTGAAATCATGGACATATTGTTCCATTTTGTTGCCGTATACAAATGGAACAATATGTCCATGATTTCACTGCAACCAGCGAGTTGCAAGCAATATATCTCTGTGTGTAAAGGTACCTTTAGGGCTTGAACTAGCATGGAGCAGGACCAGAAACACATGGCTTGAGTATCTTACTATTTCTGTTCATTAAGCCCCCGTTACACGGGGCGACATCGCCGCCCATTACAGAGGCGACGTGGTGACGTGGCCTATCGTCGGTGTCAGGGTACCTTTACACACGGCTACATTTGTAGCTTGTCACCAGGTAACTTACTGGTTGCAGTGAAATCATGGATACAAGGTTCTATCTTGTTGCTGTGTACAAATGGAATCATGTATCCATGATTTCACTGCAACCAGTAAGTTACCTGGTGACAAGCTACAAATGTAGCTGTGTGTAAAGGTACCCTCATTGCCCCTACGTTGCCTCATGTAAAGAGGCAATGTCGGCAGTGCCGGGCGGTCGCCTGGTTTCAGAGCAGTGCTCTGAAATCAGGCGACCATCATGGGGCGATGTGCGCACATCGCCCCATGTAACCGGGCGCCGGCAACCTGTCAGGCGATGGGAGCCATAGGCTCCCATTGTCCTGCATCGCCGCTGGGGTTTTCAGACACCCCGGCGGCGATGCCGCCTGACAGCTCGCCGGCGCGGGGCTGGAGGTGTTGCCCCGTGTAAACGAGGGACGGCGACACTGGCGGGGCGCCAAAAACGTGCTCACACCCACCAGTCGCCGCCGACATCCCCAGCCCCGTCGCCTGGTGTGACGGGGGCTTAAGGGTACCTTTATACGTCGCAACGTAGCATGCAATTTCACTTGCAACTTACTGGTTGCAGTGAAATCATGGACACATTGTTCCATTTGTACACAGCAACAAAATAGAACAATGTGTCCATGATTTCACTGCAACCAGTAAGTTGAAAGTGAAATTGCATGCAATGTTGCGACGTTTAAAGGTACCCTAAAGGCCACTTCACACACACAGATATCTGAGTCCAATATCTGAACAGATCTCTGGTTGCAGTGAAATCATGGATACATTGCTCCATTTTGTGGCTGTGTACAACATGGAGCAATGTATCCATGATTTCACTGCAACCAGAGATCTGTTCAGATATTGGACTCAGATATCTGTGTGTGTGAAGTGGCCTTAAATGTATCAATCTATAGGGATAGTTTTTTAGGATCGTATTTAGGTGGTTTATTATGTTTAGTTAATGTGGGTAATATAGTTAGGAAACTGTGGGTTTAATTGTTTATTAGTGGAGGTACTATTATATTATTTTGTGATTTAGCTTAATTGTTTTAGCGAATAAACTTGTTATACTGTATTATAGCAAAGCATTGTGAGTATTCTCATGAATAGGATAGAAAGCAACAGAAAGACTTAAGCCCCAGTCACACATAACGAGATAGTTAGCGAGATTGTTGTAACTGACGTTACAACGATCTCCCCAGCGATGTCGCTATGTGTGACATCTAGCAGCGATCAGGCCCCTGCTGTGAGGTCGCTGATCGCTGCAAAGAGCTCAGGACCATTTTTAGGTCGTTGGTCTCCCGCTGGTCAGCACACATCGCTGCATGTGACAGCTAGAGACCAGCGATCAGCGACCTCACAGGGCTGGTAACCATGGTAAACACCGGATATCTAGTAAGCGGGCACTGCCTAGATACCCGGTGTTTATCATAGTTACCATCTATGCCAAAAACAGAAACCAATGGCACTTACAGGATGCAGTCAGAGCCCAAATGTGAAGCAAGCCCAGGTGCAGGCTAAAAGTTTTTTGTTTATCATATAAAAAACTTTTTGCACTTTTTTATCTATCCAGGGTGCAGTTGGGCCCCTGGGGCACCATTCATCTAGTGGTGCAGAGGTATCGTACTGTGCGGCCCAATGCTTAGACAGCAGAGCGGTTGGGTAGCTTTCAGACACTCTGCATCATATGTATCAGTGTGAATGGTGTCCTATGCAGGTCCATTGTATGCATGGCAAGTCGCCTCCCACATCTTGCTGGTTGAAGGTGATTTATTAGCCTGCACCTGCGCTTGCTTCACATTTGGCTCTGACTGCATCCTGTAAGTGCCATTGGTTTCTGTTTTTGGCATAGATGGTAAGGTTTTTTGATGCTGCTTTTTCTAGTAGTTTTTTGTTTATCATAGTTACCAGCTTCCTCTCTGCTTACAGGCTGAGCTAAACAGGGAGGACGCTGGTAACATCGCTTCCAGCGATGTGGGAGGTGGCTCCCAGGTCCCTGATCGCTGGGGAGATCTGCCTGATTGACAGCTCCCCAGCAACCAGGTAACGACGCTCCAGCGATCCCGGCAGGTCGTTATCGTTGTTGGGATCGCTGGAGCGTCGCTGTGTGTGACAGGACCTTTAGTGTTGATAAATGTGCAATGGCAGGATAGTTGTAGACATTGCCCAGGATAATTATTGCCACTTCACTATAAGGCCGGCTTCACACCGCGGTTTTTGAGCTGTCAGGCTGTGCCCGGTGTTTTGCAGGAAGCACCAGACACAGCCTAACAGCTTCGGACGAACAGAGCCCAAGGGCAAATATGCCGTCCTGTCCTGTTTTCTGCCGGAATCGGCAGTCTGCGACTGCTGGAGCTGTCCCTTGCTGATATGTCAGAATCGCTGCTAGCGGAGAGCTAGCCGTGGTTCTGAAATCTCAGCTGGGAGCTCTCCAGGAGCTGAAGCCCAGCACCTGGCGTCCGGCAGCCAGATCTGATTTTCTGTTGGATTCTGCGCCATCCGGCACCCATAGACTCCCATATTATTTGGCTCCGGATTGCGCCGGATCTGGGAGTATCCGGTTTTGTTTAACTTTTTGCCCCAGACACAAAAATGCTGCAAGGTCCGATTTTGTGTCTGGGGCAAAAATCAAAAGCAGACTGATGCTGCCGGACAGGGACAAAACCGGATGGCAAATCACTGTCATTCGGCCCTACCCGGCACCATACATTATATTCAAAATCAGGTCCGGGGCTGTCCAGTGTGAGCCAGAAAATCGTGGTGTGAAGTCGGCCTAACAGCGATAATAATGTCATCCCCTTTTACAAGAAGAAAAATCATGTATTATGATTATGTAAGGTATTATGTTGGGTTCTTGATGAAGGAGCAGGGATATCGCTCTGAAACATGTTGGAATAAAGCCATCATTACCCGACACCATTGATCTCTTCATCGTATAAGCAGCGCGGATCAGATAAGCACTGTCCCTCTAAGGATAAGTTTTCTATTGCCACTGTGTACACATGGAGTGCGGATCCTGCGGCAGCCATACCATACGTGTACACTGGTTGTGGGTCACACAACCGGTCCAATTGAGCAGATACATTTGTTTCCTACACAAAAGTGTTTTGAAAGATAAGACCCTATTGTGCTTTCTTTCCTTTCTATAGTTTGCCTTTAAGAGGAAAAATCAATCACACCATTTTTTTTACACCATTTACCAGTCACTGCAAATCTGATCACTTTGTTGTGTGGGTTGTTACAAATGCAGGGACACTAAATATGTCCGTCATTTGCTGCTTTGTAATGTTTATTATTTTTCAGAAAAGCGCATTAAAGAGGACATTATTGTAATTATTTTTCATTATTTTTTAGTATTCGTATAGGAAGAAAAGAAAATGTCTTTTATATTCCTTCTAGAATACAGGGACATAGAAATGCAATGGTATGTTCAGATGTATCTCTATGTCTATGTCTATGTATCAGTACAATCTGCCTCTGGCTCAGAGACGGGGCTGCAGCTTCAAATATCCTAAATTATGTCAGTAATGTCAATGGAGCCTGTGGCTCAGAGTCTTAGCTGTTACCTGCAATTTTGTAGGTTCAAATCCTACAAAATTGGAGACACAAAAAAGAAAAAAATACATTATTATAATTGTTTTTAATGATTTTTTTTAGTAGTTCTATAGGAAACAAAAAACTGATATGGAAATAGAAATGCACTGCTATGTACAGATGTATCTCTATGTATCCGCATAATCTGCTTTAGGGTTTACTTTTTGCAATTTTTGAGCTTCTTCCTTAGGTCAAATCATCAAGAGGCAGAAAGAAGAAAAGGAAGAAGCTTGTGATGGCTTCAAAACACATTGACTAAACAAATCATTTGAATTCTACCGGGACTGATCCGACTTTGATCTTCAGTTGAGCAGCAGCATGGGTTTATACCCCATTCTATAACTCATATTGTTGTCTTTCCACGTGGCTCTGTAACAGCTGTTTTATCCCTGAATAGTAGTTGTGACTCTTCCAACCATCTAAGGTGAGCCTTTTCTGTGACTAGTACAGCACTTAAATTATAAACATAAGACCCTATATGTGCTTAATTTTCACTCCAGATTATCGGTTGCTTCAATATTGGTTGCAGCTCATAGGTAGAGCTGCTGCCTGCAAACATGGAGGTTGTTACATGTTCAGTACTCTGTCAAACGAGATCACAAGAGGAGAATAGAGTTGTTAATCTATGTACATTCAGAGAGAGGCCAGCCCTGCCCCCGAGGAGGAGATACGGGGTCGACAAACAAAGTGAGTGGAACTTGGGACAAAGCCCTGATTTGCCAGGGACGTCGGGAAAGTCCCACTGAAATTGGCATGGTTAGGAGAAATGTGCTGTGACTACCTCACACTGAATTCGATGGAGGTCATCTTCTTTTCATTGACCTCTTGAAGTCTCTCCTAAAACCCGTCACTACAATAGAGTGTTATGGCAATAAATAGTTAATAATTTATATGAATTATTGAAGCTATTCAGAAACCTTCCAAATGCATGATTACGGTATATGAATTCTTGCACTTTCCTCTAGAATTCCTCTGGCTCAGATTTTATATAATGTTTTGACTTAGAGGTAGCAGTATAGAAGTTCTTATCAGCATGTGCCGAATGTACTGTATGAATCAAGGCTAGATTAAACGAACTAACACACAGAATATAATTGAATGTTTTTTTCATAATAAAATGTAGATTCAGCATAATATGATGCATAATATGATGTAATCACCTAGAAACACCCTAAGGAATGCCCCTTTAATGATAAGTAATAAAACTGCTAACGGCTCATAAAATAAAGGTCTTCGTCATTAAGCTCTACATTGACTTGTGTGTCAGCGTGGTTCTTACGGTGGCGTGCACACACTTAGACAAAGCATCCAATTTGGCGGCAGACAATTAAGATGACAGCCCACCCGAAAGGTGTGGAGGGCATCCATTACAAGAGGTCCTGGGCAGGTCTTCTTGCTGTCACTATGTTTGGGCTCCTGTGGCTTCTACTATTATGTATTACCTGTGTCTGTCACTGTTAGGTATGTCTTCAGGTCCCATAGCTGTCACTATGATGGTCCACGTTCTCATTCTGGGTTAATATTTATTGGTGCCTTGTGAAGAGCATTTCATGAAAATAGCTGAGAATTTGGGCACACTGTGACCTCCGACACTTACTCCATGGGTTTTACTAATATTGGCAAACATCTGAAACTTATTAAAGCAAATTATTAGGATTATTCTATAAATGAGAGCAGCTGTGAAAGTTGCTTACTTTGTGTCTTACGTCTAAAAGTCAGACATCGTTTTTCAGTGCTAATCCTTTCGGGAACAGAAGGCCAACATCCTCCCGTGTGTTCCAGTCTGGGTGAGGTATTACTTAACTGATTAGATCCACTCATCATTTGGGTTCGGTGAGGTCATTGTCCTCCTCCAAACCATTGTCATCCAACTCGATCCATCCAGTGTTCATTTATATGATCAAATCCACACTATATTTATAGTTCGTTATCCCAATGTGAAGTAATGCTTTACGGAAAACTATCTGGATGTGTCACGATAATTTCCATGTTGGCTACAACCGGAGAAGCCTTTTCTTTCTTGTTTGCATGGCTTTGGCTGCCAAAACACCCTGCAGCTTGGAGATGTGCACTGCCAGCAGCCGGGAAGAGCTGTACACTCAGACTATAGGCAGCAAACCTCCCTGAGAACAGATGTAGACTGTATACCTTCAGCACATTTTTATTCTGTAGGGCCGTCAATAAGCAAATAGTACGTAAACACCAGATTTGTTCTTCAAAGGATCTATCTACTGTCTGCCAATATGAAATGTGGGAATCGTGACGTCGGGTAAACAAGGAAATTATTGAATGTTTAACCCGCCCAGTTCTGGAGACACTTAGAAAGAATTGCCTTATAAATGTCTTGTCTGAGTTCCTCCATAAGCTTTCAATTAACTCTAATGTCTAGAATTACTTTTATAGAGATCTCACAGTGAAATGAAATGCATGGAAGTTACACAATCGGGCCATGTCTTTTTAGGTTAGCGTGTAAATAGGTTGCATGGGACCCAAAAGTCATGTGTTTTCTCGGAATAAGTCATGGATCAGATGGAGTGGAAGTTATCCAAGACTTATAAGTTGTGTCACTCTGCGGTTGTTTAGATCATGTTTATTGTCCATGATTCCTTAACACTAGAAGTCCCGGGAATTTAAAGGATCCTTGGTTTTCAATGGTAAAAAGGTCAAATGACCCGTCTCTGGGACTTCTAGTGTTAAAGTGGACATGTCACCCCCTGCTGCATTGCAAACTAAATGCATAATGTCTGCTGCATTCAGGGAAAGGCTCCCCCTGTCTCTAGCCCCCCTGTAATCTTTAAAAAAGACATTAGGAAACTTACAGTTAAGTAGTCTAAAGGGTGGGATATTATTAAGAGGTCTTCACTGCTGGCACAGCCCTCCAGCCTCCTCCTTGTGCTGTTCTGTTTTCTGCCCCCCTCTCTGTGCCAAAGATGGCCTCCATCCTCACAAACCTCCCTATATAAACCTCATTAACCCCTCCACTCCTCTAAGTACGTCCACACAACAAGTTAAAATCCTTTGTTGCCCCACAAACCCCTTAAGGACGGCCTCCCTTTTATGGTAGGTGTCCAACACGGCCTTCCTTGACCAATCCCATTGGAAAATACGTGACCGCTTCCAGAGGTAGATCTGGGACCAGAACCAGAGGTGCATTTGTGACCAGAGAAAGATCCGTGGCCAGTTCCAGAAAGATATTTATCACTAGTTTCGAGAGACCACCCAACTATGGCAGAGGACCGTGTTTGTAGGCTGTTGCTTCCTGTACACACTTACGGTACTAAGAGGGTCTGGGACCATGCTTGAGGGAGCAAAAGCGGTCAGTGTACGGAGTCTACCAACTTGAACTTGCTGCTTAGCAGGTAGTGTTGTCAGCCCCTGTTATTCTCCTGGGTGCAGTTTTGGGTATATGACGGTGACGGGTAGAGGGATGACAATGAAGATTAACAGATTTGGGAATTAGGTGTAAGATACGGTGACCGTTATTTAATGATAGGGGTAGAGTAATAGCGTGAACTGTATTGTGTGTAAATGTTGCATACCTTTTTTGCTATATCCCTTCAGTTTTATGTGCTATCTCCTGACCTTGGACACCATTTTCTTATTTGGGTAAAGTAAATTAACCATTGTTGGTTCAGTTTCCACTGTCTCCTCATTGTGCGCACCGTTGCACTCTCGCACATGGTTACATAGCTATGATGGGAATGTTCTCCTTTCGTATTTCTGCAGTTAGATGCATTAACATTCAGTACGATGTGGTAAAATATTCAATGTTACTAAAATGGTCTGTGAAAAGCAACTTGTCCTAGTTTTCTCCTAGGATGTGAATGTTCTCTGGAGAAAAGAAAAAAAATAAACCTGAACAGTTATGTAAAATATTATGACTTTTATATGAGGATTATTTATACCCCGAAGATAAATTTAGACCTTTGGGGCTCTGTATAGAAGCATGGTGTTTATTCTACAGTGTTAGGGATACAAACAGTACCTGGCCAATGGCGGCCGCCGTAATGGTGACTGCGATGAGTTTTATTTAAATACTAGATGTAGAGCCTGGCGTTGCCCGTATATAGTAACTGTTTTTAGTTATAAGCTGAGTGTATATCTGTGTGTTGGTATGTACGTCCACTATACGAATCAAACCTGCCCCCCACACCAACTCCCCAACCTGCCCCACCCATTCCCACTCCAACTAAACCTACCCCACAGCAAAAATTCCCCTCCCTCAAAACCTGCCCCCTGCACCCTCCCCAAACCCGAACCCCCAAAATATGCCAACCCCTCGCCATCTCAACCTGCCCCCCAAACCCACACTTCCCTCGCGCACAAATGACTAACCCGCACCCCCACCCAAACAAAATACCCCCCCAAACCCGCACCACCCCACCACCCTAAATCCACACCATCCCCTCCCCCAAAAAACGCCCCCCCCCGTACAAACCCTGAGTCAAATGGGCTGTGTGCAATGTTATGTGATTGTAGGTGCGATGGTACAAATTCCTTTAGTGGACATACATACATAGTGAAGGGACAAGACCATAAAGGTGGTGGTGCTATGCGGAGTGGGCGTTGCCCAGGTGTAATGTTCATATATGGTCATAATGCTCATATATGGTAATATCACCCATATACAGAAACATTGCCCATATATGGTAATGTATGTATGTGTATGTATCATAGCCCCGCTGCCTCCCAGAAGCCCCACCCCTTCATAACTCCACCCCTACATGTAGCCCACCCCTTTCATAGCGCTGCCCCAAGTATGGCCCTGCCCCTTTATAACTCCACCCCTCCACATAGTCCCAGGGAAGGGCTATATGGAGGAGGCGGGGATATGTGGAGATGCAGGCAATGAAGTGGGTGTGGCCATGAGTATTCGGTATGGTCATATGTAGTGGGCAGGGCTATGCAGATTGGGTGTGATCATGTGGGGTGGGTGGGTCTAAGTGGAATGGGCATGGCCATGCTGCACCATGTAGAGTGGGCGGGGCTTGATACATACACACATAAATACATACACTCAGCTTTATATATCAGATTATCAACTTTGATTATAACGATAGAAAAAAGCCACCTAGTGTATGTAACATTTACAATAGATGGCGGAGGTAATATGCATAGGTAGTCAATAATATAGGATTCAGATAACTAGACTTCCCACATGTCAAATGTAAGGCCTAGTTCACACAGTGCACTTTTGATCTACAGATTTGCCTGCATTTTATGTAAAAATCAGGATTTAGCCTAATGAGAAGATAAGAGACTGAAGAGGCTCTCCTATCAGTATTACCCGGTGGTCTAGTGGGGAGGAGGGGGTTCAGACTATTGCACTAACCTTTCCTGGCTATACCGCCTGACATAGCCTAAGGCCTCATTCAGACAGAGCGTTTGTGCTCTGTTTGTTGTTGATCCAGTTTTGGTGTAGTTTCTGCACCAAAAACAGATCCTCTTTTTGCAAAAAAGCATCACAAGTGCATCATCCGTTCATGTTTCTTTTTTGCCCCATTTTCGTGTACTTTACGCGTACTACTAACAGGTCGTGCCGATGCCCAGGAGAAAGAGCCAGAGCTCATCGTGGGATTGCCTGGGAGGGTAAGAAAGTGTTTGTGTGTTAGGGATGAGCGAGTACCTTATTATTCGTGCTCGTTATACTCGCAACGAGTAGGTAGCGGTACTCACTACTCGTTGCGAGTATAGCGAGTACGAATACTTTCGCAGTGTATCTATAGGTACACTGCGAAAGTATTATTATTATTATTTATTTATATAGCGCCATTAGGTTCCATGGCGCTTTACATGAGGATGAGGGAGACAAGAACAAGTACACTAAATCTAGGCGATCAGGATGTACAGGTACAGGAGGGGCAGGGACCCTGTCCACGAGGGCTCACAGTCTATGAGGGGCGGGTTAGGATACAGTAGGATGGGGGAATGTCAGGTGTGGGGCGTTCGCCTGGGTCTCATGGCAGGTTATAGGCTTGACGGAACAAGTGAGTCTTCAGGTGACACTTGAAGCTACTCAGGGTAGGAGAGTGTCTGACGTGTTCGGGTAGGGAGTTCCAGAGTAAGGCAGATGCCCGGGAGAAGTCCTGGACTCGGTTGTGTGAAGAGGTGATGAGGGGGGAGCAGAGGAGGAGTTCTTGGGAGGAGCGGAGGTTGCGTGAGGGTAGGTATCGGGAGACCAGGTCGGAGATGTATGGTGGGGCCAGGTTGTGTATGGCTTTGTACGCCATGGTTAGTGTTTTAAATTGGGATCTCTTGGAGACGGGGAGCCAGTGAAGGGCTTGGTAGAGGGGGGAGACAGGGGAGAAGCGGGAGGACATATAGATGAGTCGGGCAGCGGAGTTGAGGATAGACTGGAGAGGTGTGAGGGAGTTAGCCGGGAGGCCATTGAGAAGAAGGTTGCAGTAGTCAAGGCGGGAGATGATAAGAGCATGGATGAGTGTTTTAGCGGTGTCGTGGGTGAGGAAGGAGCGGATCCGTGAGATGTTCTTGAGCTGGAGCCGGAGGGATGTGGTGAGGGCCTCGATGTGGGGTTTGAAGGATAGGGAGGAGTCAAGGATTACCCGAGGCACTTGGCTTGGGGGACTGGGGAGAGGGTGCAGTCGTTGACGCAGATGGATAGGTTGGGAGGTGGGGTGGAATTTCTGGGGGGAAGACTATGAATTCAGTTTTGTCAGTTGGGGGTAGGGTGAGGAGGAGGTGTGGGAGTGGGAGACACTGAAGGTCCGGTCCGCTAGGTATGAGGAGATCCAGGAGAGGGCAAGGTGGGTGATGCCAAGGAATTCCAGGATCCGGAGAAGAAGGGAGTGGTCAACCGTGTCGAAGGCGGCAGACAGGTCAAGGAGGAGGAGGATGGTAGTGGTGTTTGTTCTTTGCGGTCAGTAGGTCGTTGGTGACTTTGGTCAGGGCTGTTTCGGTGGAATGGAGGGGTCGGAAGCCGGACTGTAGGCGGTCGAAGTGGGAGCACGAGGAGAGGTGAGAGGACAGTTTGGAGTGGATGTGTTGTTCAAGTAGCTTAGAGGCGAATGGAGAAGAGATATGGGGCGATAGTTAGAGACAGAGGTAGGGTCAAGTGAGGTTTTTTTTTAGGATGGGCGTGATTAGGGCATGTTTGAAGGCCGAGGGGAAGGTACCAGTGCTAAGTGAAAGGTTAAAGAGGTGGGTGAGGGCTGGGATGAAAATGGAGGTGTGGTTGGGAATGAGGTGGGATGGGAGCGGGTCGTGGGCGCTGGTGGTGAGGTGTGATTTTGACAGGAGGGAGGAGAGTTGGTCTTCAGTTATGGGGGGAAGTGGCTGATGGAGGAGGAGGGCAGTGTAGGTGGGAAGGGGAGGTGTGGGGATAGTGGACCGAAGCTGCTTCTGATCTTGTCGATCTTCTCCTTGAAGAAGGTCGCAAAGTCTTCAGCAGAGATGAGGGGAGGAAGGGGGAGAGCAGGTGGGCGAAGTAAGAAGTTGAAAGTTTTGAAGAGCTGTTTGGGGTTGCGGGACAGAGAGGTTATAAGGGATGAGAAGAACACTTGCTTGGCGGTAGCGAGTGCCGTCTTGAAGTCAGTGATGGATTGCTTGAACAGAGCAAAGTGCTCGGGGGTGTGAGACTTTTTCCATCTCCTCTCGGCGACTCTGGACGCCCGTCTCAGGTTTTTAGTGAGGGTGGTGTGCCAGGGTTGCCTGTTAATGCGTGGAGCATGGAGAGTGAGGGGGGCGGCTAGGTCGAGAGCATTCGTTATGGTGGTGTTGTATAGGGTGGTGGCAGTGTCAATGTCGTCAGCGCAGGGTAGGTCGGTGAGAGGGAGGAGTGATTCAGAGAATAAAGGAAGATCAAGATCTTTTAGGTTTCGGCGAGGGTGATCAAGTTTGCGGAGAGAGGGGTAGTGTGGCAGGGGAGGAGAGAGCGGAGAAGGTCAAGAGATGGTGGTCGGACAGTGTGAGTACCGAGGTTGTGAGGTTAGAGAGGGAGCAAAGGCGGGTAAAGATGAGGTCAAGTGTGTGGCCTTGTTCGTGGGTGGGAGAGGAGGACCATTGGGAGAGCCCTAGGGAAGTGGTCAAGGAAAGAAGGTTGGAGGTGGCTGGGCGGGGAGTGTCAATGGGGATATTGAAGTCGCCCATGATGATGGAGGGGATGTCAGTGGAGAGGAAGTGAAGTAGCCAGGTGGTGAAGTGGTCAAGGAAGGAGGCGGTGGGTCCAGGGGGGCGGTAGATGATGGCTATTTGGAGGTTGCAGGGGGAGAAGATTCGGACTGAGTGGGCTTCGAAGGAGGGGACAGTGACGGATGGGGGCTGGGGGATGGGGCTGAAGGTGCAGGAGTTGGACAGCAGTATGCCGACTCCACCTCCGTGTTTGCCAGAGGGACGGGGGGTGTGGGACAGGCTGAGGCCGCCATAGGATAGTGCAGCAGGGGAGGCCGTGTCGGAGGGGGTGAGCCAGGTCTCGGTGAGGCCAAGGAATGACAGTTTCCTGGAGATAAAGAGATCATGGATGTCGGGGAGTTTGTTGCACACTGAGCGGGCATTCCAGAGTGCGCCGGGTAGAGCAGTAGGTGGGGCATGGGTTGGGGGAATGGGTCTGATGTTGGTGGGGTTACGAGAGCTAGTGGTGGTGAGGTTGCGAGGGTTGGCGGTGGGTCGCGGGATGAAGGTTGTTGTGGGGATGTTGCGGGGGGGGCCAGGATTGGGGGAGATGTCACCAGCAAGTAGGAGGAGTAGGCCGAGGGTTAGCAGGTGGGAGCATGAGAGCTTGCGAGGCGGGTGTGCTTGTTTGGTGATTGAGGATTGGAAGTGAATGAAAAGGTCGGTGAAGTGGGTGAGGTGGTTCGGCAGGATGGAGGGTGAGAGCAGTATTTTGTTGCTGGGAGGGGGTATATGTGGGGGTAGTAGGAAGTGGAGAAGGATGGGAGTGAGAGTGAGGAGTAGCGGGAACATTGCATACGGAGAACAGGGAGTGAGTGAGGCAGCAGGGGTCAGAAGCAGAGTGGGGAAAGTTGTGGTAGTGGGTGAATGGTCATCAGTGGGGAGCGGTCACGGGATGAGGTGATGACCAGGGAATGAGATGTAAGGTGGGGGGTCGGATGGATGGGTCAGATGGGGAAGTTGGGGGATCAGTCGAGGCGGTCGGGGATGACAGAGGCGATTGCTGGGTTGGCTGATGGAGCAGCCGTGGGACAGGTGAGGCATCCAGGGGTCAGTCCGGGGTGGGATGCCACCAAGGTATGAGCTACAGTCCAGGGGAGATGTGGATGGGGATGAGATCTAGCAGTCCTGGACAGGATGGTGGAGCCGAGGACAAGGTGATACAGCCAGTATGGGGAGAAATAGTAGTCAAGAGGAGGTCAGATGGCTGGGGAGGAAGGGTGGACTGATGACTAGTTCCTTACTTGTGGAAGGGATTGCAGGAGTTAATATGAGATGAAGTAGTAAGGGTGGTAGAGATTAGAATGGAAACATTGTGGGGGATTTATATTTCTTTACCTGCCAGTCTTTTCCAGTCCATTTCTAGTCTATTTCTAAGCATTGTACTTAGAAAATGTACTTTGAAAGATGTAGTTTGAAAGATACATGGCTCAGACTAAAGTCTAGATCAGACTTATGCCTCAGAATATATCTGTAGCTGAATAGGTTTCAGGTGTTGATTACTGCCTGGGTGTGGATGGAGTGACTAGATGATGGGGGTTACACAGAGGTAATAAAACATGGGAAGGGGCTGGAGAACTAACTCTAGGTCATGCAACACTGATCATGAGGAATGGTAAAAAGCAGACACATGATAACTTGAGGAGTAAGACCTGCGAAGACTCAAACCTCAAGGTTGGTTTTCAGATAGGCAGCTTTTAAGGGATTCAGAAAGAGAACCGGGGGGATCCCATCGCTGGATGTTCTTAAGGACAGAAATGTCCAGGAAGGATGGGAAATTTAGAAAAATGGAAGTCTCACAGCATTCATTGTTAGCAATCAGTGAAAGAAGGAAGAATAAAAAGCATTTAGGCTGGCTTCACATTAGCGTTTGTGTCTGCATGCTGATGGCATGCAGACACAAACGCTGTCAGAAGCAGTGTCCTTATGATGTGTCCGCAGCGGATAATGTCCGCCTGCGGACACATCACTATGGAGCCCGGCAGCCAATTGGCGCTGGCCGGGGGCGGAGATCAGCGCCGGAGGTCTCCGCCCCCCGGCCGCCGGTAAGCTCCGGGACTGTCGGCGGGGAGAACAGCTGATCTGACAGCTATTTGAATCTTCCCGCGCCGACACTGCGAGGAGATGTCGGCGCGGGAAGATTCAAACAGCTGTCAGATCAGCTGTTCTCCCCGCCGACATCGCTAGGAGATTACAGGCGGCGGGGAGAAGTAGGACAGCAGAGGGTCAGCTGATCTCCCGGTGGCCGTCGGTGAGCTCCTGTGACATCACCGGCGGCCACCGGGAGATTTTTCAATGGGTCCGCAGCGTTCTCCCGCGCTGTCAAGCGCTGAACACTGCGGACCCATTGACGGCAATGCATTTTTTGTGCGCTTGGGGACGCTTGCTGATCTTCCAAGATCCCCAAACGCACAAAAAAATGCTGCAAGCTGCGTCCCGGGTGCGGATGCTGGACAACAGAAGGAGCAGATATCGTCCGCATCCGCACCCGAACGCAGCAAACGCAGGCACTATGCGTTCCTATGTTAAACATAGGAACCGCAGTGCGCATGCGTTTGAATGCTTATGGGAACGCAGCATACGCTGCGTTCCCATACGCAAATGTGAAGGCAGCCTTAAGGAAACCAGGAAGGATGAACACAGAACTTACACACATGCTAAAAAGGAAGAAAGAAATGTTTATCAAATGGAACGAGGGAGGCATTGATAAAGAAGACTACAAAGCAGTCTGAAGAAGCTGAAAGCCAGCATCAGATTAGCTAAAACTGATAATGAATTAAGTCTTGCAAGAGATGTCAAAAAGCAATAAAAAAGGATTTTGGGGTATGTAAAAAGTAAAAGAAAAGTCAAAGATGCTATAGGAAGAAAATGATGAAGTGGTAAAAAATGATGTCCGAACTTTTAAATTCCTATTTTGCATCTGTTCTCTCTCAGAAAGTAAATGTAACTTTCACTTGTTTACTGCTTTCAAGGCCACATGTAATACTGCTGTTGTTTAGTCAGAGTTAATTTCCTCTGGTACTTCCAGAGTTAATGCCAGAAAGCTGTTGTAGTCTATGCTGTGTGCAGCTCTGCAGGTGGAGATGGATGTGGAGGTGCGGGGGGGGGGGGGGTGTAAGAGCTCTGATCTCCACTCCCTCAGCTTTTAAGCAATTCCACTTTCTGCCACTGGGTGTCGCAGTTACAGTTTAGTCTCTACTGTGTTGTGCTGCTGCTGTTTCCTTCCTTTGGAGCTGCTGGGTTTTCCCAATGAGTTGGTGGAGGTAGGGGCTATTAGCCTAGGACTGGTCACAAGCAAAGGGCAAGGGTGGTGGCCTGGAAATCCTAACCTTCAAAGGTAACTCCAGGAACAGGGAGAGCCAGGAACCCCCAGTCAGGGTCAAACTAGATCCCCAGATTGCTTTTGCCCAACTTACCATTCTGCCTCCTGATACCCTATCCGCTATACCACTCTGTGACAGTAACATCAACTGATCTTCATTGTACTATTAAAAGAATAGAAGAATTCAGGCTGTCTTTAAACAGAGAGATAATGAGGGCTACCGGTAACATAAATGATTTCAAGTCTCCAGGTCCAGATGAATTACATCGTAGGGTAGTGAAAGAGATAGCAGTCAAAATTTTTGAATCTCTCTCCATAATCTTTGAAAACAGGAGAAGTCCCAGATGACTGGAGAAGAGCAAATGTTGTCCTTATCTTCAAAAAGAGGAAGAAGGTAGACCCAGGGGACTATAGGCCTGTGAGCCTGGCTTCTATATCAGGAAAGACCTTTGAACAAATTATTAAACTACATGGATGCATGATGAGAATGAAGTCATTAACCACATCCAGCATGGGTTTGTAACCAATACATCATGTCAGACTAACGTAATTTCCTTCTATGACAAAATCGCTGACTGGGTGGATCAGGAAAACCCAGTAGATTTAGTATATTTTGACTTCAGCAAGTCATTTGAAAAAATATCTCATGCTATCCTTATTGAAAAAATGGCAAAGTGTGGAACGGACAAGGCAACTGTTAGGTGGATTCATAAATGGCTTATTGATTGGACCCAAAAAGTGGTCATAAATGACTGCACATTAAGTTGGAAGAGTGTCTCATGTGGGTATCACAGGGCTTTGTCCTGGGCCTTGTGTTGTTCAACATCTTTATCAATGATCTGATTGAAGGAATTGAGGGTATACTGATTACATTTGCTGATGATATAAAGCTTGAAGGGATAGATAATACTAGAGATGAGAAAAAGTAGAGGATTCAACAATATCTAAACCAGGGGTCTCAAACTCCAGGCCTCAAGGGCCGCACACAGTCCAGGATTTCAGGATTTCCATAGCATTTGACAGTTGGTAATCAAATGACCAACTGTCAAATTTCAAGGAAATCCTGAAAACCTGCACTGTGTGCGGCCCTCGAGGCCTGGAGTTTGAGACCCCTGATCTAAACAAACTACAACAGTGGGCAGCAACTAACAGAATGGTTTATAACAGGGAGAATACAAAGCCCTACATCTGGACAAAAATAAAGCATATACAGAATGGGAGGAATAGGGCTAAGCAACAGCATGTGTGAGAAAGGCTTGGGTACTAATAGATCACAGACAGAACATGAGTCAACAGTGAGATGCAGCAGCAAAAAGGGCAAACACAATTCTGGGATGTATTACCAGAAGTATTCAGTCTAGACCACGTGAAGGTATTATCCCCCTCTACTCCTCTTTGGTCAGACCTCATCTGAAATACTGTGTCCAGTTCTGGGAACACATTTTTAAAAAGTCATCAATAAACTGAAGCAAGTTCAGAAAAAAGTGACCAGAATGGTGACTAGCCTACAAACCATGTCCTGTGAGGAACAGTTAAAGGTTTGTACCAAAAAAGAAGACTGAGAGGAGACTTAATAGCTGTCTACAAATATCTCAAGGGCTGTCACACTGTAGAGCTATCAGCTTTAGTCTCATGTGCACAACGAAACACTAGAAGCCATGGGATGAAACTGAATGGGAGAAGACTCAAATTGAATATTAGAAAAAACGTTTTGACAGTGAGGGTGATCAATGAGTGGAACAGGCGACCACGAGAGCCCGTGAGTTCCCCTACAATGGAAGCTGGACAGTCATCTGTCTGGGATGATTTAGTTAATCCTGCTTAGAGCAGGGGGTTGAACCAGATGATCAGGAGGTCCATTCCAACTATACCATTCTATTGCACATTTTCATCCCAATAAGTAGATATTTTGAGAAGATAAAGGTTTGAAGCTTAATCTCCCTTGATCTAATGGTATTCTGCAGTTTTCTTCACTTGCTTTCCCCTTAGAATTATGTCCTCATCACCTTCCTGAAGTGCTAGGATTCACCATCGGCTCTGTTAATGTTTATTCCTTGTGCTAGATTATATAATATTTCATAGAGGAAGATTTTTTTTTATACAGATAGTTGGTTGGAACCTGGTAATCATTTAATTTAGTATTTAATTTTGATAGGGGCCAAATCTTGGGCCACAGAGTATGGAGAAGGTGACCTTGCACTTGCTATCCACTTCTATTGGAGTTCCTAAAATTAGAGCGCTCGCTTGCTTTGCAATTTTCAAAACTTCCAAAGACATGAAAAGTACATTTGCGAATTCTTGATAATGGAGGAATAGCTGTGATGACCAAAATAGCACTTGAGGTTGGTTCCCATCATTGAATGACTTTAACTTTCACCGCTTAAAGCAATCCTGCCCACCTTCAGTGTCCTTTCTCTTGTTCTTTTATTTTACTTATATTCGAAAGAAGTGATTGTAGAGAAGAGCACACGCATGACCACCTCTCCATTTCTAGTGGTTCAAGATTTGGCCCCAATATTGAGATTAGCAGAGGTCCCAAAGGTGGTGCTCACAAGTGTTAGGCTGGCTTCACACCACGGTGTGATCCGGTCCGGGGCTGTCCGGTGTAAACCAGACAGCCCCGGATCGGTTTTTGGCCCCATAGTAGCCTATGGGGCCAGATGGAGCCAGATGGCAGCTCTCGGCCATCCGGTTTCATCACTGCGGTGGAATCCAGGAGAATACGGATTATTCTCTCTGGACATAAAAATATTGCTTGTGATGGGGGGGGATCAATTAATATGCGCCGCTCCCCCCGCCCATCTCTCAGCACTGAGAGGTTATGGACAGGGGAATGTAGTGTATATTAAATAACCCTAATGATCGGGGGCTTGTGATCACGGGCTGCCTCTGCAGCCAGTGCCAGACTGCTTCAGCCCACTCCAGAGCTGCTGCTACCCCCAGCAAAGCCCAAAAGCCCCACAGTCCATATATTCAGACTTTGAGATGCACCCCCCCCACAAAATTTGGGAGGGAAAAAGCATCTTATAGTCCGCAAAATACGGTAATATAAATTCATCCAATTGGTAAATGGCGTAATGGAAAAAAAATCAAAAAATGTTGGAATTACTTTTTTTGGCTGATGCAACATTGCAATAAAATGCAATAACAGGCGATCAGTTTTATTCTTACAAATTTCAAGTTTTTTTTTCCCTACTTTCATTATAAAAAGTGCATGTTTGGTATCTTCATACTCATGGTGACTTGGAGAATCATATTGCCAGGTCAGTTTCACCATATGGTGAATATGGTACATAAAAAAAAACAATTGTACTTTTTTTTCTGATTTTAACAAACTTGGAATTTTATTCCATTTTCCAGTACACTATGAGTTAAAATGAATATACAACAAACTGCCTGCCTGTTCTACTCCGACCCCAGCTCTGAGCGGTCATTGCAGTGATTCTGACGCTTCATGTCAACAGAGCAACTTTACGGGTGGCTCTGTTGACGGGGCATGACCACAGCATGCTCATTGACATTTGGTTTCCTGCAGTTAGATAGTGGGGAGCCAGCTACCAATCAGGATGACATCGGCTGTTACACCCTGTCAACAGAGCAGCTCTTCTTCTTCTGAGTGGTTCTGTTGATGAGGCACAACCACAGACTTCATGCTCATTGAAATTTGGCTCCATGCAGTTAGGGAATAAAGGTGTAGAATCCGGTGCCACAAAAATTATTTTTATTTCATGATTAAAAATTAAAAATCACACATCCTCCAGAGGAGCTCTGGACGCGTTTCGTGGGTCTAGCCCACTTAATCGTCAGCACAATGGCAATACACACAACAGGAATATATACAACTAGATGGCGGCCCGATTCTAAAGAATCGGGTATTCTAGCCTATGGTTATTAGGGTATACGGGGGCTCAGTGGTTAGCAGACTATACAGCGGCTGAGTGGTTAGCAGAGTATACGGAGGCTCAGTGGCTAATAGTCTGCTTTAGGGCAGAGTGCAGTGGTCAGGGCAGAGTTCAGTGGTCAGGGGCAGAGTGCAGTGGTCACGGGCAGAGTGCAGTGGTCACGGGCAGAGTGCAGTGGTCACGGGCAGAGTGCAGTGGTCACGGGCAGAGTGCAGTGGTCACGGGCAGAGTGCAGTGGTCAGGGGCAGAGTGGAGTGGATGGGCCAGAGTGCAGTGGTCAGGGGCCCGATGCAATTGCATCGGGAGCGCGGTGAAATGAATTGTGTGTATAGAGGTGGGTCAGTGGGTAGCAGAGTCTACAGGGGGCTCTGTGGGTAGCAGAGTATACAGGCGGCTCTGTGGATAGCAGAGTATGATGTGGCGGGAGGCTGGAGGGGTGAGGAGAGGTGGCGCTGGAGAGGTGAGGAGAGGTGAGGCAGGAGGGGTGAGGAGAGATGCGGCTGGAGGGGTGAGGAGAGAGGAGGCTGGAGCGGCGACATGAGAATTAGGCACACCTCTGCTCCTCCAGGCTGCACACATCACGGGGGTGTTCTCCCGCCCGTGATGTGTGTTTTAGGCAGTGTAGGGGCATTGGTAAGCATGGCGGGGCTGCCTGAGTCGCACTCCGCTTAGGGCCGGCATGTTGGTCCACTCTGGACGGGTGTAGCGCTGTGGTGACGTGACTTTGGCGATGACAAACTGACGGAAGTGCTGGCTAAAATGACGGAAGTGAGCCTTTGGGTTTTATATATTAGATATAGCAGCACTATGGTATATGGCGGTAAAGTATAGCACATGTATAGCAGCACTATAGTATATGGCAATATATTACAGTATATGTACAGGTACACTATAGTATATGGGGGTATTTTATAGCACATGTATAGCAGCGCTATGGTATATGGCGGTACATGACAGTACATGTATAACAAGCGCTATGGTATATGGTGGTACATTACATTACATGTATAGCAGAGCTATAGTATATGGCGATACATTACAGTACATGTATAGCAGCACTATAGTATATGACAGTATATAACAGTACTAGATGGCGGCCCGATTCTAAAGAATCGGGTATTCTAGCCTATGGTTATTAGGGTATACGGGGGCTCAGTGGTTAGCAGACTATACAGCGGCTGAGTGGTTAGCAGAGTATACGGAGGCTCAGTGGCTAATAGTCTGCTTTAGGGCAGAGTGCAGTGGTCAGGGGCAGAGTGCAGTGGTCACGGGCAGAGTGCAGTGGTCACGGGCAGAGTGCAGTGGTCACGGGCAGAGTGCAGTGGTCACAGGCAGAGTGCAGTGGTCACGGGCAGAGTGCAGTGGTCAGGGGCAAAGTGGAATGGATGGGCCAGAGTGCAGTGGTCAGGGGCCCGATGCAATTGCATCGGGAGCGCGGTGAAATGAATTGTGTGTATAGAGGCGGGTCAGTGGGTAGCAGAGTCTACAGGGGGCTCTGTGGGTAGCAGAGTATACAGACGGCTCTGTGGATAGCAGAGTATGATGTGGCGGGAGGCTGGAGGGGTGAGGAGAGGTGGCGCTGGAGGGGTGAGGAGAGGTGAGGCAGGAATTGTGAGGAGAGATGCGGATGGAGGGGTGAGGAGAGAGGAGGCTGGAGCGGCGACATGAGAATTAGGCACACCTCTGCTCCTCCAGGCTGCACACATCACGGGGGTGTTCTCCCGCCCGTGATGTGTGTTTTAAGCAGTGTAGGGGCATTGGTAAGCGTGGCGGGGCTGCCTGAGTCGCACTCCGCTTAGGTCCGGCATGTTGGTCCACTCTGGACGGGTGTAGCGCTGTGGTGACGTGACTTTGGCGATGACAAACTGACGGAAGTGCTGGCTAAAATGACGGAAGTGAGCCTTTGGGTTTTATATATTAGATATAGCAGCACTATGGTATATGGCGGTACAGTATAGCACATGTATAGCAGCACTATAGTATATGGCAATATATTACAGTATATGTACAGGTGCACTATAGTATATGGGGGTATTTTATAGCACATGTATAGCAGCGCTATGGTATATGGCGGTACATGACAGTACATGTATAGCAAGCGCTATGATATATGGTGGTACATTACATTACATGTATAGCAGTGCTATAGTATATTATGTTATGTTATGCCCTTTCAACAGAGCAACTCTTCTTCTTCTGAGTGGCTCTGTTGATGGGGTGTAAACATAGGCTTTCTGTTCATTGAAATTTGGCTCCCTGCAGTTAGGCAGTGGAGAGCCATCTACCAATCAAAATGACATCGGCTGTTACACCCTGTCAACAGAGCAGCTCTTCTTCTTCTGAGTGGCTCTGTTGATGGGGTGTAACTACAGACTTCATGCTCATTGATATGCCCCGTCAACAGAACAGAAGAAAAGAGGCTGCTCTGTTGACGTGAAATTAGTGGAAGCCACAAAATCACCAGCAGGTGCCAGACTCCGCAGGCAAGTAGTTAGCAACTACCTACCTGTTAGTCTTCCGGAATATAGTAAAAAATAAAATAGTCGAGGACAACCCCTTTAAGCAAAACATAGCTAAATGGTTAAACTCATTGCAATAATGGACTTTTTCTTTATTCTTCTTGAAGTAACTGGAAAAAAAAATAGCCATAGATTTACAAAGCCCTATCTTTAGACCGCTACAAGTTTGTATAAGAGAACCACAATAGAAAGGTTATTGGAAGAGAAGAAAAGAAATTGGAGTCAAGTTGAGAGCTACAGATCTGCAATCATTGCGTGGTAGGAGGGAGAGGAAAATGCCAGCAATTATCAGAATATGTTTGCTTTCTGAATAAGCTGAGATTTAATCCTGGAAGGGTTAACCTCCGAATGTTTGGCCATCACTGTGAAGGTATGAGGCTGCAGGGGATAAAGAGGCAAGTCCTGCATTCCTGATAGGAAGGAAAGGCAACCGCAGAACTAAAAGCAGATTATAAACCCATCAATGCCCCCTCCTTTCTGTATCCTGAGTCATCAGAAAAAGGAATTTAAATCCAAAATATATCTGACTGCGATCCAATATGAAAGGTCTCTTTTTGGTTAATCACAAAAAAACACGGGCTGGTATGAACTTGTTTTTGGATATTGAGTTCCTGTCTTAGATGGAGGCTGCAGATGTGGTTCTCAAGGAGGGCAGGTGTGTTTACCTTCCTCCCAAAATGGGGCTTGGTAAGAAATAAACAGGAAGATCAGGTGATCCGAGCCTCATGTTCAACCCTGGTCAGAGTCGAAGGCGAAGGTAGAATGGACGCCTTGTTTCGTGAACCCACCTTGCCGGGATGTTAAATATGCCTCTGTTGTCTAATTCTGACTTAAGAACAACCTGACCCCATACAGAAGGCACAGAGAAAGGAGGTGGGCTGAAATATTTAGCTTGTTCTACACATAACCCTGTTCCTGGAAGAGGTGTACAGTCGTGGTTAAAACATTCAATGGCAAAGGTTGGAAAGTTTCATCACCCGGCTTGTGCCAACACCCCGTGACCCATGCTTCTGTGCCAACCACTACTGAGAGAAAGCGCTGCTGGCAGGTAGAGAAAGCATATATTTTGCAGAATAGGTTTATTTCATAAAATTCTGTATAAATGCAGCTTCGTTTTGTAGACTAAATATTTAATTGGAAAAAGTTTATAATTTAGTTTTTTTTTATTCCTTGAGGTCGATGAGTAAAGGCCCAGTCACACATAACGATATAACTGTGACGTTACAACGATCTCTCCAGCGATGTCATTAAGTGTGACACTTAGCAGCGATCAGGGCCCTGCTGTGAGGTCGCTGATCGCTGATTTTTTGATCGTTGGTTTCCCGCTGGTCAGCACGCATCGCTGCGTGTGACCACGAGAAACCAGCGATCAGTGACCTCATTGGCTGGTAACCGGATCCGGGATTGTGTCTGACACAAACAGCTCAGTGAACACCGGATTAGTGAAGGTCCCACATCTTCACTGTACCACAGCGAAGCAACACGGCAGAATCAGGAACACGGGACAAGACTCAAGTTGTCTAGCAAGTTGGTACCCGTGAGGGGAGAAAGGGCCGGCAGCTTAGCTAAAGCGGCAGCAGGGCCACACACACAGCGCAGAAACAGGGAGCCAAAGGATCCGGCCAGGGTGGGAGCAATCTGGCCCCTGCACAGACTCCGTTGACAGTACTCAGCTGATGTACCATCTTCAGTAAAAGACTTGGAAAACTACAAAACCGTAAGTCTGTGTAATCCTTGCAAACCCTGTTCTCCCTCACAAACTGTTTTCATCACTACTGCCCCGGGGACCAGGCTCTGCTCGTGGAGAGCCGTCACATCACAGGCTGCCATCCATCATCCCCGGAGGTTCTGCAGCAGCGGTGGTCACCCTGACCACATACCACGGGTGGTGTCACGACTATCCCTGTAAATAACCCCTTTACTTGTGGGCTCGGGACACGGTCCGGACCAAGACCGCCGTTATAACCCCCGTGATACCCCGGCCCAGTGGGCTCCACACATCCTTACTCATGAGTAAGCATGCCTGCAACATACGAAACGTGTTGATTGGGGTCACGATGACCATGAACACTTGTCTCTGCTTGCACTTTGAATGAAATAAAAAAAGGAGAAAAAACTCTTCATATCTGGAACTGGATTCATTTCATTGGATTACTGTTGGTGGGCCTTGAGGACAGGAGTTGGAGAACACTGATCTGGATCTGTGGAAACGTGTTCTAAGGCGTTATGGATCGCGCTTATTCATCTGGTTTCTGATGGAAGAATCTGAATTTCTTGACTGCTAGGAGAACATTACCTGCCTGACTGTATGGGGTCACCTGTAAAGTTTGGAGGAAGATGGATAATGCTATAGGGTTGTTTTTCAGGGGCCGGTCTCGTCCTCGGCGTCTAAGATCCGGTGAAGGGAAATCTTGATACATCACAAACCAGACATTTTGGACAATTGTAGCTTCTAAACTTGTAGCAACAGTTTGACAAGACCAATGAAAGCATTGTTGGAAGAGTTTGGTGTAGAAGAACATTTCCAGCAAAACAGAGTCTTGACCAAGCCTGGCCATCATCTCTAATATCAGAGCCTGCCCTCGTAAAATGCTCTTCTGAATGAATGGGCAATAATTCCAAAAGGCACCTCCAAAATTTTGTTGAAATCCTTCCCAAAACAGTGTAAGTTGTTATAATTGGAAAGGGACCAACCCCAGGTTGGACAGGATCATTGCATGGAGTAGGAAGCTAACATTGACCCTTCAGTCACGGATAACAAAACCCAACACCAAATTGGGAGCCAAATTTGGTCTTCATTATGAGTTCCCCCCCATCTAGGTATGATACTGTACTTCTTGCACAGCAATTTAGGGTACATTTTCTGATTTTCCATGATTATATTTGACTAGTAAAACGTTCTCCAACTAAACCACTCTTGTCCTTGACTCATGAAGTCACAATTAAACCACGTGAAAAATTGCAGGGCATAGAGAGTACACTTATATTAGTCTTGTGCACATGAAACTAGAACAAATATTTGTTATTTCACATTACAGACAGCTTAGTTCTGCAGAAATAACATTTATTAAAAAAATATATCCAACTAGCAGGTCTGGACAGGTTTGCCAAATTGGAAGAAGGCATTCAGATCGGTCCCAAACTACATACAGGGAAGGTTGGACTAATGACAAAGTGTTAGAGCCTGTCAACGTCGATTTTTTTCCAACACATATTACATGTAATATGATGAAAGAAATGATATGAGTGATACAATAAATGTTCTAATTTATATCTGAAAAGATGGATATTAACCCCCCCCCCAAAAAAAAATAAATAAATTGCAGTGTATATTTAAACTCTGTTTGCCTTGTACTACATAGCTCCCTCCATTAGATAATTGTCTGAATCCCATTTTTTAGGGATTTCATAGCTGGGAGTCCAACCACCGGGAGATTCCCTGTTGTACCAGAGCAGTGGGTAGATGTGTACATCAGTGCTTCATTTACCTGCTCTCAGCTATCTCCATTGGTCCTATAGGTAATGAGTGGAGCACTGCTGCTCATATATGACCATGGCTACATTATGAAAGTAGCCCCTTCAGAAAGGAAAAGGTCAGGAACTCTAGTGCTACTTATTGGAAGTAGTCATCCTATCAGCCATATCCTCCTTCTTCTCCTCTCGCTTCCTAAAACTCAATGTAGACAAAACCGAACTCATCATCTTTCCTCCATCTCACACACCTTCCTTACCAGATCTATCTATCACAATAAATGACATCACGTTTTGCCCTGTACCTGAAGTCAGCTGCCTTGGAGTAACCCTTTACTCTGTCTTATCCTTCAGACCACACATCCAAGCCCTCGCCACCTCCTGCCGCCTCCAGGTCAAAAATATTTCCAGAATCCATCCCTTCCTCAACCCTCAATCTACTAAACTACTGGTGCATGCCCTCATAGTCTCCCGTCTCGACTACTGCAACCTCCTCCTCTGCGGCCTCCCCGCTAACACACTTGCACCTCTCCAATCTGTCCTTAACTCTCCTGCCTGAATAATCCACCCCTCTCCTCTCTATTCCTCCACTTATCCCCTCTGAAAATCCCTCCACTGGCTCCCAATTCCCCAGCGTATCAAATTCAAACTACTAACATTGACTTACAAAGCTGTCCACAATCTGTCCCCCCCATATATCTCTGAACTAATCTCCCGATATCATCCAACTCGTAATCTTCGATCCTCTCAAGACCCCCTCTTTTCCTCCACACATGTACATTTCTCATCTAACCTCCTGAAGACTTCACCCAAGCATCTCCCATTCTCTGGAATTCTGCACCCCAAAGCATCCAACTGTCCCCCACACTCGGAACCTTCAAGCAGAACCTGAAAACCCATCTCTTCAGAACAGCCTACAATGACGACAGTGCCACCTCACCACCACTGGACCCGGCGCTCCACCACCACTGGACCGGCGCTCCACCACCACTGGACCTGGCACTCCACCACCACCAGAGCAGACCCAACCTGCTGCCTCTCTCCCCACCGCCTTGTAGAATGTAAGCCCGCGAGGGCAGGGTCCTCTCTCCCCACTGTATCAGTCTGTCACTGTTAGTTTGTTCATTGTAATTTTAACTTGTTTGTATGTAACCCTTCTCATGAACAGCTCCATGGAATGAATGGTGCTCTAGAAATAAATAATAATAATGATATTCCTAAAAGCTATTATTGACTCTTTAAAGGGCCTTGCCACATGACTTAGGGTAAGAAGCCAAACCAGAGACTCTATTAGCAGATACATGTTTCGGGATGTTAGTTCCTCATGAGTGCAATGTAGGAGAACTGATTTGGTTGGTGAGAGCTCTCCAAGTATAATGGCTTGCTCACAAGGCCGTTGGTTACCTCATGCTAGAGAATCAAGCTGATTTTGCCAATGTCGCTTGGATAAAACTTTGCCAGAATTGGATCCGAGTGTCACGTTAGTGTGATTTGATTCTCCCACATAAGAGAATCGGATCACAGATGCGGAAAAGACGGAGAACTTAATTTCACCAGTTTATCCATTGTCTCCGTCAACGGTAATCCTGCGAGCGGCAGTCTTTTGTCTTCCTACCTGATGTAGCCCCTTGAGCCTGGGGAGGGTCCACAAGGTGAATCACTGTAACTGAAGCCCAGTGACCTCTAGTTTCACAATCAATCCTGAAGTATCCCTGGTCGAGTTGGGGCTCCGCTAGTCAGTGCCTGTGTACGGCACTGTGTAGAATCCAGTGAGACATGGTGAAACATTTGATCATATGCATCACAATTTTTTTTTAGTCTATTTTGATTTTCAGGAACATGGCCCCATAGGTTTTTACAGAGCTGTAAAGTCCCTGTTAAACGGGGCGACATCGCCGCCCATCACAGAGGTGACGTGGGGGCGTGGCCTATCACCGGCGTCATCGCCCCTACGTCGCCTCATATAAAGGGGCGATGTCAACGGTGCCGGGCGGTCGCCTGGTTTGAGACCAGTGCTCTGAAACCAGGTGACCATCATGGGGCGATGTGCACACATCCCCCCATGTAACCGGGCGCCGGCGACCTGGAAGGC
>JARQOC010000004.1:600167807-600185164 GCA_033576535.1 Allobates femoralis
TCAGGTGCACGGACTCAGTGTAACATCATCAGTCGGAAATTCCCTTGCAAAAAAGGACTGGGGAACCAAAAAACCCGGGTGAGTCTGTCTGTTGCTTTGCGCCTGCCATCCTGCACACCCCACCCTTCCCAAAAACACCTGCCCGGGGGACCGGGTTTCCTCCCGGGGGGAGCCCCTCCATCCCACGCTCATCCATCACCCCCAGGGGTTTTTTCTGCAGCAGCAGTGGCCACTAATAGCCAAAAAAACCACGGGTGGCGCCCACGACTAACCTTTACTGTAAAAATAGTCCTGCATTGCAATAATCCTAACAGAACGATCAAAACAATTATGAAGATAGTGTGGCACCCCAGAGCCCAAGTGCCGCAGTGTCATTATCGCCCCCGGGTGGTAGTGTCACACTTGAGAGCAACAGAGGGTATCCACACCAGACAGAAACCACACACAACACCTTTCTGCCTCTAGGCTTGAAGGGGAAGATCTAAACCCGGGTTCAGGGTGAGCTTCCCTATAGATTCTGGTCTAGGGCGCAGTTAGTCAGTTCAGTTCCAAGGAGGACTGAGGAAGAAATCCTGTGGACAGGAGCAGTGCTAAGCCTGTCCCAGGATAGCCAAGGCTAGTGTGAGGGACCCAAGGCAGGAGTCTGGAGAAGTGAAGGAGAGCGTGGGGATCGGAGAGGTGTCATGCTCACCCCAGAGGAGAAACGCCACAGAAACGGACACCTGAGTCCGAGGCTGTGCAGGGCCTAACGACCCGGCAGCCAATACTGGAAGGTGGGGAATTCCAAGTTCCCCAGCCATACTGTGCCTGGTGGCACAGCAGCTTAGAAAGGCCAGGAACAGCCGTCTGAGACTTGGGGCTAAAGAAGGACTCGAGTTGCCTGCCATACCGGCACCAAGCAGGAGGGAGAGAGGGCCAGCAGCTCAGCTTAAGCAGCAGCAGGGACCCACTAACAAGGGGCAGCAAGGAGGCCTCAGAACCTGTTGGGTGAGGAAAGCCCCGAGTTGCTCTCAGGTGCACGGACTCAGTGTAACATCATCAGTCGGTATTCCCGTTGCAGTAAAAGGACTGAGGAACCAACAAACCGTGAGTCTGTCTGTTGCTTTGCGCCTGCCATCCTGCACACCCCACCCTTACCACATCACCTGCCCTGGGGACCTGCTCCTCCCGTGGGGAGCCGCTCCATCCCAGCTGCTCATCCATCATCCCCAGAGGTTCTGCAGCAGCAGTGGCCACTAATAGCCACAAACCACAGGTGGCGTCACGACTAACCTTTCCTATCATCACCCTCTTTCCTATCAAGCCAAGAACTCCCTTAACAACTTAACCCAGGGTCACGGAAGCCAGGTCTCGACCCCTCTGACTCCCCAGAACTGCTTAACAGCCCGGGTTCTGAGTACCCTACGGCCCTGGGGCACATCAAAAGCCTAAAATGACTCTGAGCTCTAGGGTTCAAATTCAACCAAGGACACGGAATTGATATGGTTGTTTGGGTCTACTCAAGGTGCTGTAGATAGCATGCAAGTACTAGTAGAAAACTGTTGATAAAGCTGTAATAAAAAAACTCCAATCAGTAGAATATTAAGCGACAGGGTAGTTTATTACTGTGTGTTTCGATATGAAACCCCACTTATTGCGGAAATGCCACCAAAAGGTGCTGAGATTTCAGCCAACCATATTTTCCATTGTACTCAATGGTCGTAAATTGTCAGTCTCAGGGTCCCCAGAATTTATGTGTCATTCTTGAAGGGGTTTTTTTTTTGGCTGAGGAAAGATGGCACAAGAGCCAACATGACTCTGCAAGACGTCTGCCGTCCATCCTGGGAGTGAGAGTGTGATCGGTGTTTTTCTTTGCACTGAATACTAAATGAAAGTCAACATTCCTGGTCAGGTAGAAGCGCCAGTATTTGCTAAGTGTAATCCTGTACTGTTGATCACTGAGTTTTAAAGCATGGGGACATTAATTATTGTAAAGGCCAGCGGATGTGGCCGGCTACAGGGAGGGGACCTACCAAATTGCTGCAAAGTCCTGGCCAAACACATTGCACATTTTTACTGTAAGAGTGGCTGAATGATTACCGTCTCTCTGATGCTTCTATAAAATCAAATGCGAAATGACACTGAGAGGTTGGAAAGGATATTAAACTGAAAATGATTTTTTTTTAACTGATGTCATAAATATTAAAGTAATCAGAGCTGGCATGAAGTAATGACAGGGCAGCAAAATGGCTCAGGCATATCTGTCTACCTTGTATAGAAAACGAATGGGGGACTGTGGAGCCATCAGAAATGTAATTGGCAATAATGCTCACAATTTATTTTGCAGATTCTTAGCTTTTTATGACACTTGCTCTGTTTACTCCTTAACCATTTCATCCCTGTTTCAGAACGATTTGAGGATGAGCTGAATTTGGACTCTAGGGCCTACTCATCAAAAGCTTTGGTACTGCCAACCACTACCCATCTAATTGGGCATTAAAGCAATGGACATAAGTCATTTCAGGGGGGGACCTACCGTGGTGCAGCTGGTGCAGGTGCACCAGGGCCCCGACCGGCTAGGGGGCCCCTTAGCCCTGCAGGGGAGCCCCCAGCCGCCCCGCATGACCCTGTGCCAGTGTGCCAGATGAGATGGGGTTAACCAAGGGAAGCTTCCTGCTTCCCCCGGCTGAGCCTGCCCCTCCTCTCTCTGCCGCTGCTCCGGCTCACAGGGGCCCGCTGGATGCAGGTTGGAGCCGACGGCCGCGATAGCACCCTACCCCCCTCCAGGTCCACGCCGCCGACCACCGATAGCACCCCCCCATACCCACCCTCCCAGGTCTGCGCCACCGACCGCCGATAGCAACCCCCCCGTCCTCAATGAAGCTGCACCAGGGCCCCACGGTAGCAAGGTCCGCCCCTGAGTCATTTGGACCCTTGGATACCAGAGACTGGGACATAAAGTCACTGGACAACAGGGGTGTATTATGGGCTCACCTGGTGTATCAGGATTAGCGGCATGGACCTGAGACAATGGTGCAGCCGAACAGGTCTTAACAGACATCATGTGGATCTCATGCGGGGTGGTATGGTTGTGAGGGAATTAGAAAGCAGGATGGTATGATGGGCTAAAGGCAAACAGGGGAACTAGGCTAACCCTGAGAATGCGGTTCCTAGCTGACTCTTGCCTTATGCTCCTGATTAGAGATGTTCGATCGAGTACGTCAATTTCATATTTGACCTGTTTTGGGCTATGTGCGAATCATTCGACAAATACGAACGATTTGCTAAAAATTCGGTAATTCGAGGTTATGTTTAATAAAAGTTCATTGACCAAAAGCATTACTGACTTTCACAGTAATGCTTTTGTTCATCTTTATTATGAGTTTCAGTGTCTAACGACAGTGGGCAGGAGGGGGTGGACTGGGGAGAGGTCTGTGGTCAAATGATGCAGATCTCCATTTTTTTTTCTTTCCCGCACTTACTGTGGGTGGTCCAGTCTGACAGTCTATCAGTACGTATAGAGCAAAGTGCACTTTTTGCACACAAGGGCTTGTGTCATTGGCTGGGTATGTCACCGATCCTTGCCATATAAGAACCGTCCACCATACCTCGTCGCCATTTCATCAGTGTTGGAGCTCAGTGTCAGAAGTCGCCGCTGCTGCTGTGTGCGCTACAAAGATAGTTAGATAGCAATTCCATTCCAAGTTATTGTAGATAGAACAAGAGTAGGTTTAGGGACTACTTCCAAGAACAGCCCTTTTCAGGGCTTAAAAGCACTGTGTGCCAGGCAGGTCTGTTCCAGTGCTGTGCAAGCATTTCTTACAGCATCTGGCCAAATCTAGCCCAGTAAATAATTTTTGGCTAGTAGCAGGGTGTGTCAGGCACTGGTGTAGCAGTGTTGTGAAGAAAGCTACACCTCCTGTGTTTACTAGACTTTTTTTACTGCATCTACCCAAGCAAATCCTTTTTGTCTAGTAGCACTGTTTGAATTGGCAGCTGTGGTCCAGTGTTCTGTTGAAATCTACCGCCATACAGTGCAGAAAACCCTTTTGTATTGCATCTGACTCACCGTGACCAGTTCTTCACGTCTCGGGCGTTGCTTCTCCCGTCACGGTTCCCCGCCTGAGGCTGTGGGGCCCGGTGGTCAGGTCAAAATAAGGGAAATTGAACGGATAGGTATTAATTCTTACTTGTTGTGACGCCACCTGCAGGTATCCGGTGATTTCACCGGCGCTGCTTGGGCCTCCGGGGGATGTACGGCAGCTAGGTGGGACGCTCCCCACAGGTTGAGCGGGAGTCCCCGGGGCCAGGAGCTGCACCTGATGGAGTGTGGCAGCTCAGTAATGCTGAAGGTGTAGATTTAAACAGTTCTGAAGGAAACACGGACACCAGATTCTTCTGTAACGGGTATTTACTGCAACCGGTAAGGTGGCACAAGGTATACAGTCAACAGGTAACGGTCCGGGTGGTCCCAGCAATGGCTGGTATTAGCTCAGAGCTCCGTGGTGTTCCTCCATTTCCTAACTGCTCTAGACGGGTTTCCGGTGTTGCCTTAGAATACCAGATCAGGGTACTTGGGAGACTTCTGGTTGGTACTTAGCTAATTCTGGCTTGAGGTCCTGTGTCCCAGTGGCGAGTCCCTGCTGGCAAGACAACTTAGGTTGCGGCTGTGGTGAGAGGCCTCTGGGAAGCGGTTCTTCACCCTGGTTTGCGGCGCTGCGTTGAACGTCTTGCTCGCCTCGGAACCAGTGATCCGGTGGGTGTTTTGGGCACGGGTATAATTGGACCCGTTAAGTAGTTGCCTGTCTCCCGGTCTAGGGCACCGTAGATGGCACCAGCCGGTGAGTGGTCTTCAGGGCTGCACGGAACTGTGCAGAGCCCTGCTTCTACGTTACATTCCTCCTGACGACTCCTACTCCTCTCCTACTTTACTCCCACACACTACTACTACACTCTGCCCACCAGGACCTGATTGGCCCTCTATTCTAGTGGTGCATGTAGTGTATGGAGCTCTGAGTGTTAACCATATCATTACCGAGACGGAAGATATTACATCTTCTGACAGGGATGCAATACCTTCCTGTGACGCACTCGTTGCGGGGTGCCACACATCTGCCCAAACCTATTCACCAAAACCTATTTAGGGTAGTACCACTGTTTGGCCACTCAGCTCTGCTAGTTTTACATCTATAGTTTTTTATGCCAATGACTACAGAGTTGCCTATTAGCTACCTTCAAATATGAGTGGTGAAAGGTCTGCTAATGGTGGAAAGGGAAATAGGCATGTTGGAAAGGGTAAAAATCTTTGTGTCCGTGGGGTAGGTGATAAAGTAACAGAAACATCTGGTGAACAAATACTGTGTTCAAGCCAAACTAAAATGTCTACTTCTTTTCATGGGCGATCTGCTATCATCCCTTTCTTAAGCAGCAGAACATCGCTAAAACTTGTAGATGAGGCACAGAAAGAGCAGGTGCTTCAATGGATATCAAGCGCTCCATCAAGTGGGCTCTCCTCCACCTCAACTTCAGCATAACAAACACTCCAGTCCTCAGAGGAATCAGAGGTCTGCTCCAAAGTTTCATTGAGTCAAGATGACGAAATGATCTGCACCAATGCCCAAAATCTTTTTGAGTGGGATCCAGGCCCAGATGAAGAAGGGTCAGAGCATAATGTACACCCTTATTCCCAAACTGTAACCCTTGTTGGTGGAGACAATGAGGCAGATGATGATGAGACTCAGATACCTGATAGGAACGACAACTTGACTTTGCGCTCAGGGCAGGAAGAGGTTGCCTCTGAGAATGACGAGTGTGAGAATGCACAGGCAGGCAGTTGATGAGCTCAGAAGAGGAGGTGGAGGAGGATGCTAGTGACGAGGTTAGGTTGCGGCTTCCTAGACAGAGATGGAGTCCTGGAATCACGTCAACAACTGCGTCCTCAGACACAACTCTGCCTCTGTGCAGAAGCAGAAGCAGTGGTGGCTCTGCAGGTCGCATGCGCACTAAACCTTGCCTAGCCTGGGCCTTTTTTCAGATCGCAAAGGATGACCCAACTCATGTTATCTGCAAAACTTGTACAGAAAATCTGAGTAGAGGCCAAAAAATCAATAGTTTGAGTACTTCATGCATGAACCTATATGAAGGGCTGCGACACTCCGGTTTGGTGGCTCAGAGCTAAACTTTCCTGCACCACACTAGGAGCCGGGTCTCCGCTTTGGACTGGGTTCCCTCCCGGACTGGCTATCAGTACAGTCTGGCACGGGGCTTGCACAAGCCAGGGATCCCCCTTCTGTCGGGGTTGCCTTTCATTTCTGGCACCCTCCACTGCAAGCCTCACAGGGTCCTCTCTCCTCGACTTCCCTCACGGTTCTTCACTTTCTCCGACTGTCTGTCTTTCCCGCTCTTTTCACTACTCTTAGCTCCTCCCACCAGGACCGGTTACCCTGGTAACGGGTTTAGCCAATTGGAGCCCTAGCTCTAAGTGTATGAATGTGGGGTTGAGGGTCTCAGGTTTAACATTACCATCCTCTGGTGACAGGGATACCACACATGTTAGTTTGGGTGTAGTACCCCTTTAGTGGCGCACTAACCAGTGGGGCGCCACAATTAGCGCTGACGATGCCACTATCAGCATGACTATTCCGGTCATCTACATGCTGGAGCACCCTTTAACCAGTATTTCGAGTCAGGTGGTGGGCCAAAAGGAAGGGGAGGAAGTACAGGAGGAGGCGTATGATGACGGGATAACAAGATCTCAAAGGTCCAGACGGTCGGCAGCACCAAGGCGGCAGGCATGAGAGGTTGGGGGAGAGGGAACAACGAGGGCACATGGCAGTAGCCAAACTGTTGATGAAGGTGCAGGAGCTGAGGAAGAAATGAAGGACGAAGAGACAATGGGCATGGAAAACTCAGCAGATGAGGGAGATCTTGATCACATTTCTGTTGGCATCAAACCAGGTTTTGGCAAACGTGATGTATACACATGGAACAGTTTTAGGGCCCTTAAAAGCATTGTTCGGTCAATCTCCCCTGTCCGCTAGGCCTATACAGGTGTACTTCTTATTGACTAGTTCTTCCAGTAATACTCCACAAAACATATAGTTGTCCCACCTGTATGTGGCAGGGCATAACATTGATAGGAGCCATTGCATGAGCTTTGAGTTTATCCAGCCTACTAGGCCTAAACAGGTCATTGACCTACCTGACTAGTTCTTTCGGTAATACTCCATGAAGCTGATAGTTTTCCGAAATGTGTGTGGTGGAACATAACTTTAATGGGAGTGCTTGCATGAGCTTTAAGTTTATCCGACCCACTAGGCCTAAGCAAGTCACTGACCTACCTTACTAGTTTTTTCAGTAATATTCCACAAAACTGATAGTTGTCCCACCTGTGTGTGGTGGGACATAACATTGATGGGAGTGCTTGCATGAGCTTTGAGTTTATCCAGCCCAGTAGGCCTAAACAGGTCACTTACCTACCTCTCTATTATTTCCTGTAATACTGCAAGACACTGATAGTTGTCCCACCTATGTGTGGCGGGGCATAACATTAATGGGAGCGCTTGCATGAGCTTTGAGTGTATCTGGCCCAGTAGGCCTAAACAGGTCACTGATCTACCTCTCTATTATTTTCTGTAATACTGCAAGACACTGATAGTTGTCCCACCTATGTGTGGCGGGGCATAACATTAATGGGAGCACTTACATGAGCTTTGAGTGTATCCGGTCCAGTAGGCCTAAACAGGTCAATGACCTACCTGACTAATTTTTTTGGTAATACTCCACGAAAGTTTTACTTGTCTGACCTGTGTGTGGCGGGGCATAACATTGATGGGAGCCCTTGCATGAGCTTTGAGTTAATCCAGCCCAGTAGGCCTAAACAGGTCACTGATCTACCTCTCTATTATTTCCTGTAATACTGCAAGACACTGATAGTTGTCCCACCTATGTGTGGCGGGGCATAACATTAATGGGAGCGCTTGCATGAGCTTTGAGTGTATCTGGCCCAGTAGGCCTAAACAGGTCACTGATCTACCTCTCTATTATTTTCTGTAATACTGCAAAACACTGATAGTTGTCCCACCTATGTGTGGCGGGGCATAACATTAATGGGAGCGCTTACATGAGCTTTGAGTGTATCCGGTCCAGTAGGCCTAAACAGGTCAATGACCTACCTGACTAATTTTTTTGGTAATACTGCACGAAAGTTTTACTTGTCCGACCTGTGTGTGGCGGGGCATAACATTGATGGGAGCCCTTGCATGAGCTTTGAGTTAATCCAGCCCAGTAGGCCTAAACAGGTCACTGATCTACCTCTCTATTATTTCCTGTAATACTGCAAGACACTGATAGTTGTCCCACCAATGTGTGGCAGGGCATAACATTAATGGGAGTGCTTGCATGAGCTTTGAGTGTATCCGGCCCAGTCGGCCTAAACAGGTCAATGACCTACCTGACTAGTTTTTTCGGTAATACTCCACAAAAGTTATACTTGTCTAACCTGTGTGTGTGGCAGAGCATAACATTGATGGGAGCTCTTGCATGAACTTTGAGTTTATCTGGCCCAGTAGGCCTGACCAGCTCACTGACTAGTTTTTTCGGTAACACTCCACGAAACTGATAGTGGTCCGACCTGTGTGCGGCGGGGCATAACATTGATGGGAGCCCTTGCATGAGCTTTGAGTTAATCCAGCCCAGTAGGCCTAAACAGGTCACTGATCTACCTCTCTATTATTTCCTGTAATACTGCAAGACACTGATAGTTGTCCCACCTATGTGTGGCGGGGCATAACATTAATGGGAGCGCTTGCATGAGCTTTGAGTGTATCTGGCCCAGTAGGCCTAAACAGGTCACTGATCTACCTCTCTATTATTTTCTGTAATACTGCAAGACACTGATAGTTGTCCCACCTATGTGTGGCGGGGCATAACATTAATGGGAGCGCTTACATGAGCTTTGAGTGTATCCGGTCCAGTAGGCCTAAACAGGTCAATGACCTACCTGACTAATTTTTTTGGTAATACTCCACGAAAGTTTTACTTGTCCGACCTGTGTGTGGCGGGGCATAACATTGATGGGAGTCCTTGCATGAGCTTTGAGTTAATCCTGCCCAGTAGGCCTAAACAGGTCACTGATCTACCTCTCTATTATTTCCTGTAATACTGCAAGACACTGATAGTTGTCCCACCTATGTGTGGCGGGGCATAACATTATTGGGAGCGCTTGCATGAGCTTTGAGTGTATCTGGCCCAGTAGGCCTAAACAGGTCACTGATCTACCTCTCTATTATTTTCTGTAATACTGCAAGACACTGATAGTTGTCCCACCTATGTGTGGCGGGGCATAACATTAATGGGAGCGCTTACATGAGCTTTGAGTGTATCCGGTCCAGTAGGCCTAAACAGGTCAATGACCTACCTGACTAATTTTTTTGGTAATACTCCACGAAAGTTTTACTTGTCCGACCTGTGTGTGGCGGGGCATAACATTGATGGAAGCCCTTGCATGAGCTTTGAGTTAATCCAGCCCAGTAGGCCTAAACAGGTCACTGATCTACCTCTCTATTATTTCCTGTAATACTGCAAGACACTGATAGTTGTCCCACCTATGTGTGGCGGGGCATAACATTAATGGTAGTGCTTGCATGAGCTTTGAGTGTATCCGGCCCAGTAGGCCTAAACAGGTCAATGACCTACCTGACTAGTTTTTTCGGTAATACTCCACAAAAGTTATACTTGTCTAACCTGTGTGTGTGGCAGAGCATAACATTGATGGGAGCTCTTGCATGAACTTTGAGTTTATCTGGCCCAGTAGGCCTAACCAGCTCACTGACTAGTTTTTTCGGTAACACTCCACGAAACTGATAGTGGTCCCACCTGTGTGTGACGGGGCATAAAATTGATTGGAGTGCTTGCACGAGCTTTGAGTTTATCTGGCCCACTAGACCTAAACAGGTCACTGACCTACCTCTCTATTATTTCCTGTAATATTCCACAACACTGATAGTTGTCCCACCTGTGTGTGGCGGGGCATAACATTGATGGGAGCGCTTGCATGAGCTTTGAGTTTATTCGGTCCAGTAGGCCTAAACAGGTCACTGACCTACCTGACTAGTTTTTTCGGTAATACACCACGAAACTGATAGTGATCCCACCTGTGTGTGGCGGGTATAACATTGATGGCAGCGCTTGCATGGGCTTTGAGTTTATCTGCCCAGTAGACCTAAACAGGTCACTGACCTACCTCTCTATTATTTCCTGTCATACTTCACGAAACTTATAGTTGTCCCACCTGTGTGTGGTGGGGCATAACATTGATGGGAGCACTTCCATGAGCTTTCAGTTTATTCAGCCCACTAGGCCTACGCAGGTCACTGACCTACCTGACTATTTTTTTAGGTAATATTCCACGAAAATTATAGTTATCCCACCTGTCTGTAGTAGGGCATAACATTGATGGGAGCGCTTGCATAAGCTTTGGGTTTAGCCCAGTAGCCCTAACAAGTCACTGACTTACCTTTCTAGTTTTTCCTATAATACTCCACAAAACTCATAGTTGATGAGCAATGTTTAACCTTGAAATGCTAGGACTGGTGCTGTTCCAGACCCTGTGCCATGCAGACAGGCAGGGCCATTTAGCAATTTTTGGTCTGGGATAATTGATGTCATTTTGCTGTGGTCTAACCCTTTGGGAAGAGTGAGGACTCTTGTTGGGGTCCCCTTGCTGTGTGGTACATGATTTGAGCAGGGCGTGACATGCCTATACCTGTGTCTCATCCTCCTTTTACTCCTCCACTTCTTTTTACTTAATGTAGAAAACTACTACCACTTTTCCCCTGTAACTCATCCATTTGTCAATTCAGAGTCCGTTTCACCCACCTCTGAAATTTTAGGTGACTATTAACCACCTTCTATTTTAAAGTGCTTTGGAAGAGTGAAGCTGCCACAGACCGTGTCTCGTGCACCCATGCTACGCCATGAGGCTAATTGTACTGTGGGTAGATTGTTGTTACTTTTCCTGGTGTTTGTTGTCTATTATGAGTAGTTTGGCAGCTTTTGGACACTTTTGAAGGTGTTTTCTATGTGTTTGCTGTAGCCTGCCATTGAGTCCAATGGGGTTCGACGGTGTTCTACGAACATTTGCCGAACAATTCGGCGAACATACCCCAATTCGGCAAATCGAATCGAATTCAAACACTTAGGTGTTGGCTCATCACTACTCCTGATCAGTCCAAGGCTAACCCCCTTACGTCCACGCACAGACCGGGATAGCAATAGCAAGTTCCATAAAGAGTGCAATCTTCAAGCACAACACTGCAGGAGGGCTTCAGCAAACAGCTTCATGTCCTAACAGCTCACAAGGTCAAAGCACAGTGAAACTCTTTTAGTGACACCTAGTGAAAGGAAGTGGAACTATTTAAAGGTTGGGGAAGTGGACTTCTGCATCATCTGACACACCAAGCAGCAGTAGCTCACCTGTGCCTGGATAACTGTAATATCATACAGCAGTAACTTCTGACATCAACTCTAAGGGTACCTTTACACGCGGCTACATTTCTTGGGTGGCTACAGGTAACTTACTGGTTGCAGTGAAATCATGGAGAGATTATTCCATTTGTACACAGCAACAAGATAGAACAATGTCTCCATGATTTCACTGCAGCCAGTAAGTTACCTGTAGCCACCCTAGAAATGTAGCCGCATGTAAAGGTACCCTCAGCGTGCCAAAGGAAATTTACTCCAAGTAATACTATAGCAGAGCATTTCACATGGACCGCAGAGCAGTCAATACGTGAAAGTGGATCAGTGAAAGCCAGGACAGTAGGTATGCTAATTGGTAGCCAGACATGCAGTGGAGGAATACCAGGTGAAGCAGAGCTAGTGGGGTGGATTAACAACAGAACAGCAGAATTATAGGCAATCTGGAACTTGCAGAAGGCAAACAGTTCATAGCAGAGACGTATGCAATCAGGAACTATTAGCAGAGACATATGCAATCAAGAACTCAAAGCTGAGATGCAGTACCTTTATAGAAGAAATGGAAGTGTAAATACCTAGATGCTTCACTGAGCTTAGAAGAAAATGCTGCAAGTTGAATGTAAGTCAGGAGTATTGAGGAGATAATTAGAGACCTTGGTGAAGTTGAACCAAATGGAAGGTGACATTGGATCTGAAAAAAAAACATATGGTTACTGAAATAAATGCTTACTCAAAACTCAAAGAGCTGTCATCTGCCTGAGATGGCCTTAAAATGCCTAGGGGGATGATGAAATAGTTGTTTGTACAATTAACAGAGTAACCTGGCCCAGACTAGTACAGAGAGAAATGGGTATATGAGAAGGGAGCAAGATGTAAGACTGGAGTTGGGACAGGTGAATAAAACACTGGTTTGCAAAACTCCTAGTCAGTAGGGAATGAAGCATTGGGAGCCAATATACACCCTAACAGCAAATAGAGATGACACGCCCCACCAGGGCCGTGGGGTATTCGGGACCGGGTCTGTTGCTACTTGAGTAGATCGTGACCTGGATCCGTGGCCCTAGTGGTGTCATTAAATGGTGGCCAGTCTGTTTGGGGAAATGATTTGTGACGCCACCCGTGGGTTTCAGCAATGGTGATGGATGGCCGACGCTGCACTTCAGATCCTCTGGGGCTGTTGGTATTGCAGCTGAGATGGTGTAGCTCTTCACAAAAGAGCTGTAGACTCCAGGGCAGGGGGTAAAGTTGATTGTAGGGGCAACGGCGCAGTAAAGAAATGGAGGACACAGCAGGCTGCAGTCTTAGGGATCTTTACTCACAGTTGCACATGGCTCCAGGTGGTTCCAACCTCCAACGGGGTGCTGTGTTCTCCAGGTCAGGGCTCCAGATAACTCTTGGATAATTCAGAGACTATCTACCGGGGGCCCCCTTCTGGTGCTCCTTCCTGGGTTATCTCCCTGCACTGGTTCTCGCCCTCCTACCCAGTGCCTTACACTCAGTGTCTTTGGCTGGTAGCCTCGGGTCCTGTTGGGCAATCCCATCCTGGTTCCCTGACCCTATCTGGCCACCTTTTCAAAGAATAAGTGTGGACTTGGACCATGGTACTTGAAGTCACCTCAGTACCCGATTTGCCAGTTAAGTCCTTCAGTTGCTCCACTATTCTGGGGCCAGTCCCCTCTCTGCGGCCCAGTACCTCTAGCTGACCCGGGTCTCCGTCAGCTTAGATGCGGGCGCCACGGGTGGATCACTCACTTCCTGTGCCCCTGGGACTCCTTCTTTTCCTCTTGAGCCCTTCTGTGGGTCTTCTGTCCATTCCTTCCTCTCTTTGTTTCAAGACAAGTGTCGAGCCCCAGGCTTTGGGGTACTCGGGTATCAGGCTCTGTGGGTATCGTTGCTGTGTCACGGGGAGTGGTGGCCACACCTGTTCCCGTTTCCTGGGTGACACTTCAAAAGGGGTATTATTTACAGAGGATTCTATATACATACATGTGGCGCCCCGCAACGAGTGCGTCACAGGCGTGTACTGCAGCCCAAATAGCAGTAGCAGTATTCTCTGACTGAAGCAATGACATGGTTAAAACTCAGAGCTCCATACCCTACATGCACATCAGTATAGAGGGTCAATAAGGTCCTGGTGGGCGGAGTGTAGTGGTATTGTGTTAGTGGAAGAAGAAGTTAGTGCAGGAGAAGAACGCTCTGCAAGAATGTAGGAAAAGGAGGAAGCAGAGTGTGGCAGGGAGGAACGTAGGAGAGGGGACTCTGCATAGTCCTGTGCAGCCCCAAGGCCACAACCACCACCGGTTGGGTGCCATTACCCGGTGCCTCAACAACCGGACTCTGGGCAACTACATACGGGTCCAAAACATACCCGTGCGATCTAAAATTGGATTACTGGTTCCGAAGCTGGGAGTCGTTTATCACTGCCATGCAAACCAGGAGTGGAGGAACCGCTCTATAGGAGTACCCCACCGCCGCCGCAAACAGAGCAGTCTTGCCAACGGAGTACCCACCAAAAGGACCCAGACTACCCCTCACACCGAAACGTACATACCGGCAGGGCAATAAAAGTAGTCCCTTGTACCCGACCTTGGCACTCAAATGCGACAACATCAACTTACTTAGAACAAGCTTAGAATGGAGGAACACCGCGGAGCTCTGAGAAACACTGGTCATTGCTAAAGTCCACCCGGTTCGTTACCCGTTAACTGTATACCATGTATCACCTGCTGGTTACAGTAAAATACCCGTTACAGAGACTACCAGTGTCCGTATCTTCTTCAGAACTGTTCATCTCCGCGTGCTGAAGTACTGCAGCTGCCTCACAACATCTTGTGCAGCTCCCGGCTCTGGGGACTCCCGCTCATCCTGTGGGGAGCGTCCCATCTTGCTGCATCACATCCCCCGGAGGCCCAACCAGCGCCGGTGGACATCACCGGAACTCTCACAGGTGGCGTCACGACTTGAAACAACCTTTTAAATCTGTTCAGCCAACTCTTTTGCATGTGGACCACCGGTCCCCACTACGGCAGGCGCGGTTCCGTGACAGGAGGAAGAGAAACACCTGCCCCATGAAGCTCCGGCTACGGTGGGTCGAGATATCTTGGCGTCACGAACAGGATACTAGCAGGCCCGTTCCCTAATGGGTATTGTGTGCTTTAAAATAACTTTATTTCATCAAAAAGGACTTTGTTCATCCTAAACTGAACTTTTCCCGCCTTTTCACCATTGGGCCAAGATGGCGACCAAGATGGCGGTCTCCGCCATGTGAACCACCACGTGCAGGCCCAGGGGTGAGCCTCCGCCCCTCTTCATGGGAGGGCCAAGGTAAAGGCGCCAAAATCATTGTCCGCCCCGATTGCTGGAAACAACCATGGGAGCGGGCCAAAGACTTTATCCCACCTATGGACTACAAAAACCCCCAGAAAGTGGGAGTGTCAGAGGCTTTTCCACCAGCTCTTCAACAAGAACGGTTACCAGTTTGGACGGGTGCAGTTCTCCTAACCAAGAAGATGACCAGCATGAAGCTCCACGAGTTGATGCAGGAGGTCGAGATGGAGGCCAGAGCAGCCATATGCCATCCGGGATCGGGTCCCATCCTCACTATTGACGGCGACCCCGACTTCTGGCAAGAGGCGCTGCGAGACCTCAGGGTGAGGCTTATGGAAACAACAGAGTGGACAATCCACAGCTGGAGTGCGGGTCTGGCCAGCCGACTTCATCGAGCTATCCAGCAAGGACACACAAGTGGTCCTACTCCAGAACCGGAAAGCAGCTCCTGTTCCGCCATCTCACCAGTGCCGACCACCTGTCCTGCCTCATCACCAGAGCCCGTGAACTGTGTTATCCCACCGGAGACCCCGACCTATCCCGTTCCATGGTCTGAGACCACAACCGAACCCGTTCTAGAGCCGGAGCTTGCAAATTGCTCCACCACAGAAGCCGAAACCTGTTTAGTTCCCGCAGAGGAACCTATTACTGGTCTCACTACCACCGAGCTAGAGACTGTTACCTGTTTATCCCTAGAACCGGAGGCCCACTCTGAAACCACAGAGGCCTATCTGGTCACCGGGATAGAAACAATACCACTACCAGAAAGTGCTGAAGCCACGGACGAGGAGGCAGGCAGCCTGGAAGCCCTGCAGGATGACCCCAAGGAGGACTCCGCAGCACCAGCGCCCATCTGCTTGGAAGGATCCGATCCAGCATCTTCACCCGAAGCGCAGCCCGATGTGATCGTCGAAGGAGTGGAGGAAGAGGACGACGAGACCCGCAGTATCCCTGAGGACCTCTATCACACTGGTTTCGCATGGGGAGATACCGAGGAACCTCCGGCCGAGTAACCAGCTCGGGTACACTGGTCGGGTGCAGCCGCGGCGCCTTCCCCTGTGCCGTTTGCTCGGGTGCCCATTCAGACTTCCCGCCAAAGTCAAGCTTACCAGCAACCCATGCATCGCAGTGACTACATCCATACCCCGGTTCGTACAGACGACGATGTACGTCGGCTCCGCAGGGCAGAGTGGCGAGCCCGTGAGCGAGCTAACATAGAAGCCCGTGCCGAGGCCCGTCGTCAACCCCCGTTACGTGATGAACTTCGCAAGGAAGGTAGAGTGACCTCGTTCAATCTGTCTACCGGGTGGGGTTTCGCCAGGGAGGAGGGTGTGTATGAAGAGGTGTTTGTGGGGCGTCGCGATGTAGAGCCACACTTACCGAGAGGACATCCAGATCGCGATCTGTATAGAGGGGACGTGATCACATATGAGCATCATGCTTGCTATGATGGTTGGTTCGCCATACGGGTGCGCAATAGTTCTCTCCATAAGTAACTTTGTGTGGACATTTAAAATGACTTTCCCGTTTAACCGCCAGAAGAGCGGCCTGGCGGCATAAGCCCTGGACTTGCATTAAGGACAGCAGACCGCCCGCCGGGTCCGCAATGGTTAACCTGTTTATACCTGTTTCGTGCATTTGCAACAGTCTAAGTAAAATGCATACCTGTTATTAATAAAAGTGTTTATTACCTGTTATAAAAAAATATAAAAATTTCTCTGTAATGTTGGGTTTCGTGACACTTAGGGACAAGCGTAATTCACCAAGGGGGAGTGTGGCACCCCACAATGAGTGCGTCACAGGAGTGTACTGCAGCCCAAATAGCAGCAGCAGTATTCTCTGACTGAAGCAATGACATGGTTAAAACTCAGAGCTCCATACCCTACATGCACATCAGTATAGAGGGCCAATAAGGTCCTGGTGGGCGGAGTGTAGTGGTAGTGTGTTAGTGGAAGAAGAAGTTAGTGCAGGAGAAGAACGCTCTGCAAGAATGTAGGAGAAGGAGGAAGTAGAGTGTGGCCGGGTGAACGTAGGAGAGGGGACCCTGCATAGTCCTGTGCAGCCCCTAGGCCACAACCATCACCGATTGGGTGCCATTACCCAGTGCCTCAACAACCGGACTCTGGGCAACTACATACGGGTCCAAAACATACCCGTGCCTATCTACAATCGGATTACTGGTTCCGAAGCTGGGAGTCGTTTATCACTGCCATGCAAACCAGGAGTGGAGGGACCGCTCTACAGGAGTACCCCACCGCCGCCGCAAACAGAGCCATCTTGCCAACGGAGTACCCACCAAAAGGACCCAGACTACCCCTCACACCGGAACGTACATACCGGCAGGGCAATATAAGTAGTCCCTTGTACCCGACCTTGGCACTCAAAGGCGACAACGGCAACTTACTTAGAACAAGCTTAGAATGGAAGAATACCGCGGAGCTCTGAGAAACACTGGTCATTGCTAAAGTCCACCCGGTCCGTTACCCATTAACTGTATACCATGTATCACCTGCTGGTTACAGTAAAGTACCCGTTACAGAGACTACCAGTGTCCGTGTCTTCTTCAGAACTGT
>JARQOC010000004.1:600185264-600240723 GCA_033576535.1 Allobates femoralis
AAATAGATACCAGAGAGATGCTATACACTCAACAGGTTAACTGTAATTAAACAAATGTGTCAATAATCTTCTATAAGAAGATTAGTTATGTAGTAGTGTGATACTAAATACTAGGTAATGGTACTAGAGAAATACTATACACTCAACAGGTTAACTGTAATTAAACAAATTTGTCAATATTCTTCTATAAAAAGATTAATTATCTAGTACTGTGAACAGTATATTGGTAGGGTGGATTACCTCAGCCAACCAGCATCATTATAGAAATACATCACCAGAACCACCATCAGTAGATGAATACACCAGGACCACCATAAGTACTGAACTGCATAACCAGAACAACCAAAATGCAGGCATACATCATGAAAACCACCTTCAGCACAGAAACACATCACCAGAACCATCATCAGTATAGAAATATATTGTCAAAACCACGATCAGAACAGGAGTACATCACCTGATCCACAATCAGTTTAAAAAATACATCACCCGAACCATCGTCAGAACAGGAATACATCACCAAAGTCACTATGAGTACAGAAATACACAACCAGAAACACCATCAGTACAGAAATACAATACCAGAACCAACATCAGCTTTACAGTTCTGGCTTAGGGTATGGCCAAATCCCTTCAACATGCAGCTGCTTGGGAGACACCTCGGACAACCACATTAGGCAGACTAATGGTGCCCCCTGCTGCCTGCCCTCCCTTCATGCACCACTAGACTTACACTGTAGCAGCTTCTTCACAAAATACTAGAAGAAGCTGCCAGTTTATGTTGGTATTTTGCTAATCAGAATTATGCATAAAAAGTCTTCAGATGAGGCAGTGCCATGCTCTTATAATAAGGAACATTTCTTAGGTTTGTAACCACTTGCAGTCATTTAGAGAACAACTTGTTCTGTTTAATAAATCTAATTTAAGGTAGAAATATCTGTTTTATATAGACCTCTATTGGCAAACTGGTAGTCAATTCCAACTCAAAATACTTGGAATTGCAAAAGAGTTGCTGAGGAATTTTCATCCTGAGGGTTAAGAGATAATGAAAAATGCATTTATCTGCTTAAAGAGGCCCTGTCACCAGAGCAAAAGTGTCCAGTTATTGCTCTGACTTTATTCGCACTGATGCCCTAAGAATCCTCCGTATATCAGAGATATGGAGGGGCCTTTTCATCTAGTGTTAATTTTTATGGTGCGATGTCTCATCAGGGGTTAGATGTAGACTCATAACCCCTCTCAGCACTTCCTAATGTCAGACAGCGCTTATTTAAGGGTTCTTTTAGCTGGTAAGAGACATTCTCACTCTACCTCTCTAGCAGACCTATCCATCAAAGTCAATAGCTGTTCACTCAACCCAGCCCTGCATGCTTGGTGCCTCAGCGTGATCCTCGACTCTGCCCTCTACTTCAAGCCACATATCCAAGCCCTTGCCACACCCTGTCAACACTAACTAAAAAATATTTCCTGGGTCCGTACATTCCTTGACCAAGAATCTGCAAAAACACTTGCGCATGCCCTCATCATCTCAACTACTGCAACCTCCTTCTTTCTGGTGTTCCTTCTAGCACTCTTGCACCCCTTCAATCTATCCTAAACTCTGCTGCCTGACTAATCCAACTGTCTCCACGCTTTTCCCAATTCTCTGCCAAGCTCTTCACTGGCTCCCCATTTCTCAGAAACCCCGATTTAAAACCCTAACAAAGGAATCCTCAAACTGTCACCTCTGTACATATGTTACATGGTCTCCCGCTACTTACCTTCACGCAACCTGCAATCCTCTCAGAATCTCCTTCTTTAATTCTCTCTTATCTCTTCTTCCCACAAGCACATACAAGATTTCTCCTGTGCATCCCTCATACTGTGGAACTCTCTGCCCCAACACATCAGACTCTTGTCTACTGTGGAAACCTTCAAAAAGAACCTGAAGACCCACCTCTTCCAACAAGGCTACAACCTTAAGTGAGCTTGCACAATCAGCTCTTCCCTCTCCTTGTGAATTCTCACCCATTCCTTGTAGACTGTGAGCCCTCGCAGGCAGGGTCCTCTCCCCTCACCCCTCACCTACTCTATCCTCACCCATCTCTTGTAGACTGAGCCCTCGTGGGCAGGGTCCCCTCCCCCCACTTACTGTGTCCTCACTCATCCCTTGTAGACTGTGAGCCCTCGTGGGCAGGGTACTCTCCCCTCATTTACTGTATTCTCACCCATCCCTTGTAGACTGTGAGCCCTCACGTGCAGGGTCCTCTCTACTCACCTACTGTGTCCTCACCCATCCCTTGTAGACTGTGAGCCCCCACAGGCAGGGTCCTCATTCCTCACCTACTGTATCCTCACCCATCCCTTGTAGACTGTGAGCCCTCGCAGGCAGGGTCCTCTCCCCTCAGCTACTGTATCCTCATCCATCCCTTGTAAACTGAGCCCTCGCAGGCAGGGTCCTCTCCCCTCACCTACTGTATCCTCATCCATCCCTTGTAGACTGTGAGCCCTCGCAGGCAGGGTCCTCTCTCCTCACCTACTGTATCCTCACCCATCCCTTGTAGGCTGTGAGCCCTCACGCTCAGGGTCCTCTCTCCTCACCTACTGTATCCTCACCCATCCCTTGTAGACTGTGAGTCCTCGCGGGAAGGGTCCTCTCCCCTCACCTACTGTATCCTCATCCATCCCTTGTAGACTGAGCCCTCGCAGGCAGGGTCCTCTCCCCTCACCTACTGTATCCTCATCCATACCTTGTAGACTGAGCCCTCGCGGGCTAGGTCCCCCCCCCCCACCTACTGTATCCTCACCCATCCCTTGTAGACTGTGACCCCTCGCGGTCAGGGTCCCCCCTCCCCCTGTATATGTCTATGCCTTGTATTGGTAATAAATATTCTACTTGTCTATGTATGCCTCTTTTCACATGTAAATGGTGCTATAATAATAAATAATAATAATAATTCTAAATCTATAGCATGTATACTAACAAACTTTGCCGGTGACAGATGCAGTTTAGCTTGTTGCTCCTTTAAAAGAGTTCATGTTGAAATATTAATTAGAACCAGAATATAATTCAATATAAAATGTAAATATGTTGGTCCCTGGCAATAGTAAAAACCAAAATGAAAAACACATATCAGCATTGGAAGGCAAATTATGATTGAAGAAACAAAGGGAATCGTAAGCAACACAACAAAATAAGCATGGAAGCTGCAAAAGCGAAAAAAGCCAAAATGACTACTAATGTGTACCAAACCTTTTATATCATCTTTTTAAATTATACTTGTAGGTCCCAAACCAGTTTTCCTAAAAGAGAGTTATAAATCTCGTATACACAGATTCTACATTAAAGAGGTTTTCTGGGAACCTTAAAAAAAATTAAAGAAATCTGATAAAATGTAAAATAACCAATAATTACATGTAAAAATCCCACCACCCCAGCACTGATTTTCCATTTTTCTCCTTCAGCCTTTGCTAACTTTTTCTCTGAAACAATCTGATGTTTTTAGAGAAAATATATTTAGATCCAGTTGGAGACCATAGTCAGAGAAGAGAATAGTCAGTCACCACCTCTGGCTGGCTACTCCTCACACCACCCAGTCGGGTATCTACATATTGCATGGTCCCCGTGTGGGTCATGAACTGATGTTACCACAGGGGAATGTGGGATCAGAAGTTGATCAAAAATCCTATTTAGTGCAGGCTCACCATTTATCCTAAGTAGGAGCTTATTTAATTACATTTGGTGCTGAAGAATTTAAAGTTTCTTTTCTATCCTGCTGTGATTAACATGTAGCTGTAATCTCAGCTGCAGTCACTCCCTTTTGTTATATAAACCCACCCCTTACTCTCTCCTATTCCAGCTATAGTTTATTCTATGCTGACCTGTGAATAAGTTGTCTATGGAGAAAGCTGTGATTACCTTTCCAGCGGATGCGGTGGAGTCCTTCTCTGAAGAAGAATTGGAGTTCTTTTGTTAAAGCTGTTCCCCTTGTTCGTCTCCCTTTTCTCGTTTTGTCTTTATACTAGTAGTAACACTGGTGTCTTGCTGGCCTGCACACTAGCGAGGGCAAGTCTAGGGTAAGCCAGGGCCTGGGCACATGATCATGCACAGGGGAAAGGATCTGTCTAGGTACATTAGGGAGCTCACGGATCAGCCACAGGTGAGTTAGGTGGTGGATCCCCTCCCCTCTGCTTATGGCTAGTGTCTTCCTTTACATCTTCCCTGGTGTACCCCTTCTGAATAAGTTGGTGCTATATAAAAAAAGCTTATTATTATTATTATTATTAAGAAGGCAGGGGTGTAACTAGAAATAGGGGGAGGGGAAGGGATCAGGGGGGCATGTGAGCGAGACAGTGAGGCACAGTTATCTATTCTCGGCCATAGCTTGGGCAGATATTTGTAATTTTTATTCAATAGCATTATAATGACATTGCTATTTTTAAGGGCACCATGTCAGGACATGCCGCAGAACACCAGTAAAGAATAAAGTCTGTAGAGTTGAGCTGTTGATGTAGAAAGTTATTATGACATCTGAACTAGATGAAGAAGAAAAGAAAGAGAATTACTCAAGTCAGAACAGATGTCATCTGTAAGGATCCTGGATGTAAATGTTTGTTTGTGATAATGACTATGTGTCATTGGTACTGCGGTCCCTGTATGGTCTTCAATGTGATGACGGCTGTTATCAATACCTCCCAGTACGCCTGAACTTTGTTAAGGACATACTGTTGGTTGTAGGATGATACGATACAATTGTATAAGAGTGTAACCTGACATTATAATTTACAGTATTACTGTACTAAGCTTGGTGTTGCATTTATGTTCTGATAGTGGTTGTGATGCTGTATTTTTGTAATCTTTGGTCTGTTGTCCTGTACTGTTTGTGCTTCAGGTGATGTATTTTTGTACAGTTGGATGCTCTGCTGATATATTCCTCTACTGTCATTGGTTCTGACAATGTACACATGTAGCAATCCATATCTTGTCAGATAACATGATATAACGTTATATTAGGAGGAGGTTCCCAACTGAATTTGATCCTGGGTGGAAAAAAACCTAGATTCATCTCTCTGGAAGGTGGTATATGAGATTAAATTATGGGTAGTTACAATAAGGTCTTATCCCGGCAGATAAAGTGTTCTTCCTGAGGTACGTGGAAGCTCGGGCCAAATTCTGAGAATCACTTTGTACATTAAACAGTTGACATATATGGCAATAAATGAAACTTCTAAGTACACTTAAACTCTGCAAAAACCATTGCAGGTCTATTTGGCTTTGGAATATGTTATTCCAGACAGTAACCCGTCCCGAGGAATTAGGTGGATTAATCCTTAAAAAAAACAGCCTGGAGTTTCTGGATCTCGTCCCTGTAACTGTGTCACTTGAATCGGACCACGGAGTTAACAACATAGAGCGGTTTATGTAGTCGTTCCGTTCCATGTGTAGATTAGAGAATAAATTTGACCCTTACACCTCCAGTTACAGAGATGTTGCGTCTATGGAAGCTCTGCAGTGTTGTCCAGTGCTGTAGGATCACAAGTCTGCAAGAAAATTGGATGACAAATGACTGACAGAACATAATTTTTTAGAACATTCTACCTGGTCAGAAAAACTGGTAATCACTTTATGATAGGGGTACTTACTGGTTTTGCCGGTCGTCCTGGTAGCAGAAGGAAACGTTTCTCCAGTTTAAAAGTTCATATGGTTTATTATGCTCCACCCAGCAACATAATATGTATGAACCTTTTATAGGCTATTCTGCAACATCATCACATAGTTCATATCAAGTCTATTACTATTCACAGATGGTTTTCAGATCCGTTACTCTCGCAGGAGCTCTGGCATGCTCAAATACACTTGGACTTCACAGCGTGTCCAGCACACTTGCAGGACCTTGCTTATATCACAGGCTTTGTGACCCAGATCAAGTCACATTATATCTGCTAAGACACACCCATGGGAGGTATGTGGATGGTCACTCCTGAGCATCACTTCTGACTATTCTTTAAAACCATCTCTTAATACAATAAATAAGGTAATAAGTCCCAGCAAAACAATCTGGATTTACACAGTAGCAGGCCTGTTCTGTCCTCATTAAACGGGCCAGGGTCTCATGTAGCTATACAGGCAGGTAAACCGCTGCACCGAGGTCCAATAAGGAGATTGTTGTTGAACCTAACAGTACATTGGCGGGGTAAAACTAGAATACAATGAAAATACAAACAATCAATGGATGGTATAGCAGAATACACATTATACATGGTTATACAATATGCATGAATGTTTACAAACTAGTAACTGACCTAGGGCACTACTGACCAAACTAGGCTAACGTTAAAACACAAAACAGCTACAGAAAGCATGGCTACATACCGGCAATGCAATCTCGTGGGGACAGTAGTAGAGATGTCTTCTCTTGGATGCAGGGGTGAAGGGAATGGTGGGCTGAGCTACCAGAATGCATTGCGAGGGGGAAGAGAATCAGATGTAGAAAGGAAAATAGAAGTGCAAACATGGCATTGGCCGCAGAGGGAGACAAAGCATTATAAATGAAAGGCAGGGGCGTAACTACAACAGGTTCAGGGGTTGCGATCGCACCCGGGCACCGGAGCCTAGGGGGGCCCTAGGAGTCCCTTTGGCCCATAGAAAAAGACTAATACTATTAAAGATTTGCAATAATTGGGGGCTCCATTGGAGCTTTCGCATCGGGGCCCCTGGGCCTGAAGTTACGCCACTTCACTGGGATGCATAATTAAGATTTCTACATTCTACTATTGAATGTCCATATGGTATTATTATTACGGAGCTCAGTAAATAAAACAGATTAAATACTGTGTGTCAGAACAAGGCCACCGCCTCTGCAACACATACATGTACAATATTGCCAGTTGGTATATCACAGCCGACACATAAACCTTACATTATGCTCTGGATAGTATTACTGCTACTACCCCTCAAATACAGTCATGGTTGAAAGTGTTGACACCCTTGAATTTGTTCCAGAAAATGAATTATTTTCCCATAAAATTATGAAAATTACACGTGTTATTATACAAATATTTATTTCCATTGTATGCATTGGACAAAAAAGGCAAGAAGGACATAATTTCACAAAAAAAAAACAAAAATGGAATGGACAAAATTGTTGGTACCTTTCCAAAATTGTGGGTAAGCAACTTTGTTTCCAGCATGTGATTCGCATTGAGTGTCACACTAGGCATGGAGAACAAAAAGAGGAGAAGAGGAGTTGAAAACCAATTTTATAGAAAAATATCAACAATCTCAAGGTTACAAGTCTTGATGGTCCTTTGTCCTTGGTGCGTAACATAATACGTTTGCAACCCATAACACTGTAGCTAATCTCCCTGAACGTGGACAGCCGACACAGGAGGTGACATCTGCCATTGGTGTGCATTGGTGTGCCTTATGCCTCTAGGCACACCGACGCCAGCTGCGTGATATCTGCATCAGTGCCTTCCTTTCCTGACCTTGGTTCTGTCACCAAGTAGCGCCGCACTCTTGCTGCAAGTGACATGGGCGTAACAGTTCTAGTTTTGTTTTCTCTGGGACTTGTAGTCTCATCCATACAGGTGGACATAGAGTTAACTACTGTGTGGTTTGGTTGGGGTTGCAAGCTATTTAAGATCCTGTAATCCTCGTGTCTACTGCCGGTTACAGTCTGACCTTCTTCAGTGTATCTTGTCTTGTAATTCTCCCAGTGGACAGTCCTGATTTTTTCCATCGGCTAGCTTTTTGACTATACTCACTCTTTACAATTTTGTCTCTTCACCGACCTCTTGATCCTGACCCGGCTGCAAGACCATTCTCTTGTCTCTGTTTCACTGCTCTGGATAGCAGCTCTAGAAGCAATCCAGTGAACCCCATTTTAAGTCCAGATGCCTGTACAGGGGTAAAAATGTAAAGGCTTGGGTTCCTCTGGAATTTGCCAGACGGAGTGGCTTGTGCCAAGTCTGTCCAGTGAGGCCTGTTTGAGCCTGTGGCATCTGACAGACGTGATATAGATACTCTGAAAAACTTTGCAATTGGGGGGGGGCACATGTATAAAGAGGGCCCTGCTTGGAAGAGATTACAATATATCAGGAAATCATATTGTATGGCCAGCCATGTTTATAACAAATAAAACTGCAAGCATGTCCAGTTGCATGAACCAGTCATCATTCAGTATTTGGATATGTTCCAATATAAGGTGCTACTGAGTGCACAGCTGGTGTGGGAAACTGATGCAGGAAAACATAGGATGAGAGAACTGAGAACTGTAAAGGTACCGTCACACAAGGCGACGGTACCGCCGATTTATTAGGCGATGCAAGGGTGTCGCCTATCGGCGCCGATATCGCCCCTGCATTGCCTAATGTGAATGGGCGAGGGCGACACCATTTACTGGTTGCCTGGTTTCAGAGAGGAGACCAGCTCTGAAACCAGGCGGCCGATCTGGGGTGATGTGCACACATCGTCCCATGTAACCGGACGCCGGTGACCTGGCAGGCGATGGAAGCCATAGGCTCCCATTGTACTGCATTGCCGCTGGGGTTTTGAGACACCTCAGCGGCGATGCCGCCTATCAGATAGACGGCGCGGTGCTGCAGGTGTTGCCCCATGTAAACGCTGGCGGGGTGCCAAAAACATGCGCACTCCCGCCAGTCGCCACCGACATCTACAGCGCCGTCACCTCATGTGATGGTACTTTTAGATTACTAAGGTGATGTGATAGGATTGCCTTCCAAGATTTGTTTTTCAGGCACATTTAAATCCAAGGACACTGGGAATTAGTTGAATTGTCTGGGGAAGTGCAAGTATAAGACATGATTGCTGAATACAGTACTAACTATAGGTCTCCAATGTCTCCACGAACAGTAACTAAAAAGCCTCTTCGGCCACATGAATAGGGATTACACATGTGCTCCGACACACCTATGTGCCGGTGTTGATCTGCACAGGAGAATGTGAAGTGATTGGTGACACATGCATCATTTCCTTGAGTGTCCTGCCAAATCCTGAGCGCTGGGGACACAAGCCTGAGCAAAGTCTATGGGGCACCTCACATTTAGGCCCTCCTGTTCCAACATTTGGAGCTGCATCAAACTAGCAGCTAACAGCTGGTAAAGATTTATCAGCTCCCAGTGGAGGTTACAATGGCTAGGTATATTTGTAACATTTTTGTCTTGAAACATTGGCAGACTTAACAAGGTAGTGTAGATGTCCTGGGCGTTACATAGACCCTTCCCACCTCAATTCAAGACAATAGACTTTGACGTTGAAAAAAAAATGTTGTAAAATAAATGTTTCAGAGTTTGGATGGACAGAATGTCTGAAGCTGAATAGAGAATCCTGGACAAAGTGCCCCAGCGTCCGCGCCGCTGCCCCGAGACCAAAGACACACAGACACAGGGATGCCCGGACCAGCGACAGCCTCCACCTCCGACGCGCCCCGGAGCCCCCCCCCCCCAGCTCCCCCCCAGGGAACACCACGACCACACCGAACAGCCACACCTATGCAGGACCTGTGATGTCACATGGAGGGGATCACATTAGGGGTCACATGATCAGCTCATGGAGGGTTCAGGGATATGATGAAGCTGGTGGAAGGGCCACCAACAATTTTCATTATGTTTAGGGTGATGAGTCTTTAGGAAATGTTGGTATATACAAGTTCACTGTTTATTGAATATTTACCAAACATATATCTTTTGCATAAAATAACCTAATTAACATAATGAACCTGTCAGTCTTTTATGCATTAGCTGTCTATTCATGAAGTCTCTAATGGTCTTCTCATTCCTGGGACCACCAATATACAAACAACCTCATCAACTTAATAATATCCCTACTATAGAAAAAAGGTAGTGTGCATCTCTTTGATGAAATCTCCAAACACCTATATGATTGCCATCAAGACCTTCTGTTATGACAGGTGATTAATACATCAAACCCTAACATCATCAGACATAATTATTAACAGTGCAGGCTCATGAGCTGTTTCACCTGTATCCTGACATGAATGGCTTCGTCCGTCTATTTCCATACCAGGAAAGGATTCTTCCCGTGAATTTATACCTATTATTATTCTTTACCTCCTCTGGCCATGAAGTGAAAGTTTCACCACTCCATTGACTATGCTCTGTAATTTTAGTCATAGCCATTACTGCAGTTTATTATATCTCTGTCGCATCCCCAGAGTCTGCTCCTGCGACTTTTCCTTCTGCCATCAGGTGCCATTGTGTTCACTCTGAGGGTGGGGCTGGTGATAGAGAAGTCTGACTGTGTGAATGTGTTTGTATGGCTGCCCAGCTGAGGTCATTATCTCCTGGCTTCAGCCAATTAGGAAGTACTACACCCTATTCGTATCTTCAGTCTGTTGCTGCTAGCTGCCAGATATATTCCCTCGTTTACTTTTTGTATCCTGCTTGGTATTATTGATTTTCTGAATCGACCTTCGCCTCTTATTGTCTACAGCCTGAAGATTTTATACTTTTGTGACCTTTCAGCTTTGACCCTGCTTGGCAACCTTTCTATTCCAGGACTTCAGAGGCAGTAACCCCCCCGGATGTTGCAGTAAAGTTAGATCCCTATACAGGGGTTTAAACGGGGTCTGGGTACTGCCTGACAATGCAGTTTGCGTTTAGTCTGTCCGAGATTCCCCTTTTTATCTGTAACTTGGACAGACATTATAGTCTCTTTCTGTACTTTCACAAATGTTGATACTATAACCCCAGCTCCATGAACTATAATAAAATATTACACATTTTAATTTAGCATTCTTCCCAGTTTCTCATCTACTCACAAGAACATTCTACAGTGAGCATTAATATTTCAGAGGAATCGAGTCTCTTCTCTCTCTAAAGGGTCTGTCTTTCCTGGGATTTTCTTATCATTTTAAAAGGGAAAAATGACAAAGTACAGTGGGGAACAAGGTATTTAGTCAGCCACCAAGTGTGCACGTTCTCCCACTTAGTCAGATGAGGTCGGCCTGTAATTGACATCATAGGTGACCTCAACTATGAGAAACAAAATGAGAAAACAAATCCTGAAAATCACATTGTCTGGAAACAAATTTTTTTCCAAATTTTGGTGAAAAATAAGTATTTGGTCACCTACAAACAAGCAAGATTCAGGCTCTCACAGACCTGTAACTTCTTCTTTAAGAGGCTCCTCTGTCCTCCACTCATTACCTGTAGTACTGGCACCTGTCTGAACTTGTTATCAGTATAAAAGACTCCTGTCTGCAACCTCAGACAGTCACATTCCAAACTCCACTATAGTGGAGACCAAAGAGCTGTCGTAGGACACCAGGAACAATATTGTAGTTCTGCACCAGGCTGGGAAGACTGAATCTACAATAGGCAAGCAACTTGGTGTGAAGAAATCAACTGTGGGAGCAATAATTAGAAAATGGAAGACATACAAGACCACTGACAATCTCCCTCCATCTGGGGCTCCATGTAAGATCTCACCCCGTGGGTCAAAGTGATTTCAAGAACGAGCAAAAATCCCAGAACCACAAGGGGAACCTAGTGAATGACCTGCAGAAAGCTGGGACCAACGAAACACAGGCTACTATCAGTAACACACTATATATTTTGAGTGCAAACCTCCTTCCATCAGCAAAGGCATTGAAGATGAAACATGGCTGGGTCTTTCAGCATGACAATGATTCCAGCACACCGCCAGGACAATGAAGGAGTGGCTTCGTAAGAAGCATTTCAAGGTCCTGGAGTGGCCTAGCCAGTCTCCAGATCTAAACCCTATAGAAAACCTTTGGAGGGAGTTGAAAGTCTGTATTGCGCAGCGACAGCCCAAAACATCACTGCTCTAGAGGAGATCTGCATGGAGGAATGGACCAACATACATCAACAGTGTCAGCCAACCTTGTGAAGACTTAGCGTACCGTTACATTGCGCAACATTGCATCCAATTTCACTTGCAATTTGCTGGTTGCAGTGAAATCATGGACACATTGTTCCATTTGTACACAGCAACAAAATAGAACAATGCGTCCATGATTTCACTGCAACCAGCAAATTGCCAGTGAAATTGCAAGCAATATGTGATGGTACCTTTACAGAAAACATTTGACCTCTGTCATTTGCCAACAAAGTATTGAGATGAACTTTAGTTATTGACCAAATACTTATTTTCCACCAAAATTTAAAAAAATGTCTTTCCAGATCAGACAATGTGATTTTCAGGATTTGTTTTCTCATTTTGACTCTCATAGTTGAGGTCACCTATGATGTCAATTACAGGCCGACCTCATCTTTATATGTGGAAGAACCAGGGGCAGACCTACCGTGGTGCAGCTGGTTCAGCTGCACCAGGGCCCCGACCCGCTAGGAGGGCCCTCAAGCCTGCAGGGGGGCCCCCAGCCGACCCCCATGTCCCTGTGTCAGAGGAGAGGGGGTTAACTGAGGGAATCTTCCTGCTTCCCTCGGTTGATCCCGCCCCTCCTCTCCTCTGTTGCCCAGGCTCTCAGAACTGCGCCACCTGGTGCAGGTAAGAGATTCAGCAGCTATAGCGCACCCCCACGCTCCTCGCCTACATGCACCAGCACCTCCAAACCCCCCCAACCTCCCCCGCACCTCGCCTATATCCACTAGCACCCCCCCTGCTTCTCATCGTCAGCGGCTGCACCAGGGCCCTCTGGGCACAAGGTCCGCCACTGGGAAGAACTATATTTGTAAAAACAAGCAACTTCACAATTTATCTCTTAATAAGAAACCTGTCTATTTTCAAGAACAGGCAAAAAGTGTGTTCTTGCAATCTCTTTTCTATACAACTTGGAAGCACTTCTAAAGCTGACTGGATCAATGGATCTGACCAGCTTCACTGAAGAAAGTCCAACAAAATGATCCAGCACCTATTATACATTAAACTTTAATTCAAATATTTTAAAAAAAGACAATACACAATGGCATGCCAAAAATCATGTAAAGTAAGGAATGCCCCCTTATGGTACCTTCACACACTGCAATCTCGGCTGGGAATCCTAACGGCGATATGTCGCCCCGGAGCAATGGGCGTGAAATTGCCTCACAGTTGCGGCATGTGATAGGGGAATTTCGCGGCGATAAATCGCCTCTCGCCTGATTCCTCAGCACTGCTCTGAAATCAGCCGCAATCATAAAGGAGAGATTTCCGTGTTGTGGCGTGTGAACGGGCGATAGTGATGGAATCAGCGTCGCCTATGATTTCCTGTAGGCGTGCCACAGCGTGCTGTAGTCCGCGCCTCGCGTGAACTGATTGGTGTTGGCTACTATGTTCCCATTGGCTGTCAATTGACACCGCGCCATATTTGAAGAGCTGTCCATTCACCACCACACAATGACAATAGCGCCATGTATTAGCCAGCCTTCCAGAGCAGGCTGACCAATCGGAATGCCTGTTGCGTTGTCCAATGAGCGCGTATGGGGCGCGGTGTAAACCACTATGGCACACCTATGTCTTCGCCGCGCTGAATATGTACGCCCACATTGCCTTTGGGATTGTGGCGTGTGAAACGGTGAGGGAATTCCACCGGATTGGTACCGCTGTGGGTGAGGCGATTTCCGGGGCACACATCGCCTTTCTTTCAGGGCGAGATTGCGGCGCGTAATACGGCCATCGGTGATCTGAGGCAACCATTAAGGTACTGTCACACGCCGCAATCTCGCCTGGTGATATGAGGCGATCTAACATGCGCGTGCATGTTTTTTCATGGTCACCTCAGATCACCGATGGCGGCATCACACACCGCAATTTCGCCCTGAAAGTAAGGCGATGTGTTGCTCCGGAAATCGCCTCACCTACAGCGGAAGCAATTCTGCCTAATTCCATCGCCTCTTCACACGCCACAAGCTCAAAGGCAATGTGGGCGTACATGTTCAGCGCGGCGAGGAGATAGGCGTGCCACAGTGCTTTACACTGCGCCCCATACACGCTCATTGGACAACACAACAGCATTATGATTGGTCAGCCTGCTCTGGAAGGCTGGCTACTACATGACGCCATTGCCATTGTGTGGTGCTGAATGGACAGCTCTTCAAATATGGCGCGGTGTCAACTGACAGCCAATGGGAACACAGTAGCCCACATCAATCATTTCAAACAGGGCGCGGACCATCACTATCGCCCTATCACACGCCACAACACAGAAGTATCGACTTAACGATTGCGACTGATTACTGAGCACTGTTCGACTGAGGGGCGTTGCGAATTCCCCAATCACACGCCGCAACCGTGAGGCAATTTCATGGCGATTGCTCAGGGGCGACATATCGCCTTTATGATCTCCAGGCGAGATTGCGGCGTGTGACGGTACCTTCAAAGGGACACTGTCAGGTCATTTTTCAGAATGATACTAATATTACTCTTGAACAGGGCCTGGGCAGACCTTATCAAACATGTAAAATCATTATTGTACCATTTGTAGTTTCCATGCTATCAGCATCTTCAGACCCTGAAGCACTAAATTGGTTTGGTAACCTCATTAAGCTTTGTACTTCATAGTCCGGTGTATCCAAGCATGAGAAAAGCTATTTCAGGTGTCCACTTGCAAGTTGTTCTCCTAGTTGCATCTTCTCTGAGGAGTGGCATCATGGGCTCCTCAAAACAGCTCTCAAATGATCTGAAAAAAAAGATTGTTCAATATAGTTGTTCAGGGGAAGGATACAACAAGTTGTCTCAGAGATTTAACCTGTTAGTTTCCACTGTGAGGAACATAGTAAGGAAATGGAAGACCACAGGGACAGTTCTTGTAAAGGCCAGAAGTGGCAGGCCAACAAAAATATCAGAAAGGCAGAGAAGAAGAATGGTGAGAACAGTCAAGAACAATCCACAGACCACCTCAAAAGACCTGCAGCATCATCTTGCTGCAGATGGTGTCACTGTGCATCAGTCAACAATACAGCGCACACTGCAAAAGGAGAAGCTGTATGGGAGAGTGATGCAAAAGAAGCCGTTTCTGCATGCACGCCACAAAAAGAGTCGCCTGAGGTATGCAAAAGCACATTTGGTCACGCCAGTTTCATTTTGGAAGAAGGTCCTGTGGACTGATGAAACAAAGATTGAGTTGTTTGGTCATACAACAAGGCGTTATGCATGGCGCCACAAAAACACACCATTCCAAGAAAAACACTTGCTACCCAGTGTCAAATTTGGGGGAAGGTCCATCATGCTTTGGGGCTGTGTGGCCAATGATGGCACCGGAATCTTGTTAAAGTTGAGGGTCGCATGGATTCCACTCAGTATCAGCAGATTCTTGAGAATAATGTTCAAGAATCAGTGTCAAAGTTGAAGTTACACCGGGGATGGATCTTTCAGCAAGACAATGATCCAAAACACCGCTCCAAATCTACTCAGGCATTCATGCAGAGGAACAATTATAATGTTCTGGAATGGCCATCCCAGTCCCCAGAACTGAATATCATTGAACATTTGTGGGATGTTTTGAAGCGGGCTGTCCATGCTCGGCGACCATCAAACGTAACTCAACTGGAATTGTTTTGTAAAGAGGAATGGTCAAAAATACCTTCATCCAGGATCCAGGAACTCATTAACAGCTACAGGAAGTGACTAGAGGCTGTTATTTTTGCAAAAGGTGGATCTACTAAATATTAATGTCACTTTTCTGTTGAGGAGCCCATACTTTGGCACCTGTCAAATTTTGAAATAATGCATATTTCACATTTTCGGTTAATGCAATAAACCTCATTTCAATGCTAAAATATTACTGTGTCCATCAGTTATTACATGTATCACACTGAAATAGCTGTTGCAAAAACCCAAATAAAAAAAAAAAAAATGAGTAAGATTTTTCATATGACTGTATGAACTTTGGTTTTCCTGCATACATGTAATGTGTGCATCTGCTGAGCAAGTGATGAAATGTTCTTATAATCACATAGAAATATCTCAGACTGCACGCACTTGCGCATGTCTAAAATACACACAATGACATGAAGAGCTCAAAGCTGCAGCAAAGATCACTCCTCCTCCCCCTCCCTTCTCTGTCTGCAGTGAATGAGTCACACAACAGACAGATCACAGGACAGTGTAATGAAGTATGAATATTCATTCCTTGGGGAGTGGGCAGCAGAGAACTCACTATGAGTGACAGAGGGAATTAATCTTTTATTTTGAAGTTTACAGAGGATAGGAGGGAAATATAAATAATAGAAATACATGAATAGAGAGAGCTTAGAGAGAGGAATTAGAAAATTATATATTTTACATATAAATTTTTGGCCTGACAGATTTCCTTTAATCTAAAAATTTTATGCGTTTCTAGGCAAACTTTGATTATGAATAAAATGTGTGTATTAACTTTTATAGATTAAATGGAACCTGTCAAATCCCCTGAATAGTTCTGCAGACATATCTCTAATCCCTGCCTAGCGGTCTCAGTATGTTGTAGAATACATAAACTGATCTATAGGAAAAGTATTTCTAAAGATCATTTATGAGATGCTAATTATGGCTTTGACTAGTCGAGGGGGCGTTAGTTCCAGATCTATTTGGCCCACTTTCCATGTTATCCCACCCCTGTGGGTATGATAAAATGCTTTACACAACCAGCGTCATCAGCTCTACGTCTCCTTGAAGCCGGAATGAATACACCCGGCTTCAGAGTAGTGCGCATGCCCGGACATGTGATGATTTCTTATCATGCGCAGTGTGAGCTTCTCTAAGGGTACCGTCACACCTGGCGACGGCCCGGAGATGTCGGCAGCGACGGGCGGGAGCGCGCACGTTTTTTGCACCCCGCCAGCGTCGCCGCCCCCCGTTCACACGGGAAGACATCTCCAGCGATGGGTCGGCGAGCTGAGAGGCGGCATCGCCGCTGGGGTGTCTCAAAACCCCAGCGGCAATGCAGTACAATGGGAGCCTATGGCTCCCATCGCCTGTCAGCTCGCCGTTGGCCGTTTACATGGGGCGATGTGGACACATCGCCCCAGATCGACCGCCTGGTTTCAGAGCAATGCTCTGAAACCAGGCGACCAGTAAAAGGCGTCGCCATCGCCCCTTTACATTAGGCGACGCAGGGGAGATGGGGCTGATAGGCCACGCCCCTACGTCACCTATGTAATTGGCGGCGATGTCGCCACGTGTGACGTGGCCTTTAAGCTGAGCCACCCAACAAGGGCATGATAACATGCTAAATGGGCCGACGAGTTGGAGAACAAATGCCCCCTCAACTAGTCAAAGCCCTTATATGCAACTCATAAATTATCTTTGGAAACAGTTTTTTCTTCTAGAGATCTGTTTATGGAAGCTATAACATGCCTTTTTTTTGGCATACCATCATGTATTGCCTTTTTAAAATATTAAAAATAAAGCATGGTATAGTTTTTAGAAGTGTTGGATCATTTTGTTGGACTTTCTTAGCATTGCTTGATTTTGTCACTGCACTCAGCAAGACAAGTAAGCTGGATGCTTTTTGTACCAGCTTCTGTACCCTTGAGCTGCTCCAATATTGGAGACAAAGCTGCCTCTGCTTGCAGTCTGGGAGAGTACACAGCTAAGGGGATTGTCTGGCCTTAGACTACAAGTCTGCAGTCACTCTATGTGCTGCAGACATATGACTTATAACAGCAAATGCACTGCATGTTGTGAGTATCTTCCCATGCCAATGCTGGGAGCAGACTGTCATGTGATCGCAAGTATGTAGGGGTGTGTGGGAGAGTGTTAGACTTCCCCTTACTATGACGAGTACTTTGTGCCCATAGGAGTTGCCGTAGATGCATAATTATGTATAGTAAATGAGTGAATCCATGTTTTAGTGGCGGCCAGGGTGAAGACTCCTCCCTGACGTCCATGAGTTATTAATAATAATGATTGATACTCTTGTGTATGTGGCCTGGTCTATAAAAAAGACTTACATGGTAGTTGGTTATGAAAGTCCCCAGAAGGACTGTAGGAGTGTTAGCTTGTGTATTGATTTGGCTTTGCCACTGATTGTCTCATTGTGTGTACAGTGGACGTTAGCATGGACCCCGATCGTACCGTGTCCACCTGTTCATCAGTGAAGGGACATTTGTCATAATGGACAGCCCTGACCATTTCTTGGAGCGGATCCCTACGGGAAGTAACAGGTTGGAGCAAGCAGGGACTTGATGAGCGTATTGGCAGATGCCAGGACGCTGGACGTAGCGAGTGCAAGTCATGGAATGGAGGGAGCAGTCTGAACGAAAGACAAGAATTGTGAATACCCCAAAAACGGCAACGTTTAAGGATTGTGCCCTTTTCATGAGACTGTTTCGGTAAAGAACGATTGGATTTGATAGTCTCTATGTGTTTTGATCCTCACCGAGGGTAAAAGTAAACCAAACTTTTACATCGGGGACCCAGCTATCGTTTGACTGGGTCTGTTCCGCGGGCTAGGCCTTGACTCAAGCCTGACCACCCGGCCCCTGTACCGCTGGCACCTCGACATGTATGTGATTTGTATCCTTCCGGCCACATTCCGACTAGATTGTTCAGTGAAGAACAATGCAATACAATACACTTGCTTCAAGTGAGGCTGTGCCATCAATTCGGTCACATGTCTGCTGCTCCCAGCTCTTGCACCGACATTTGTCACAGTGCACAGTGAACAAGATGTGAGGATTCACAAGTCTGCAGTCACATAAAGTAACAGCAAACTTGTAGCCTGAGGCTTAAAACCGCTAAAAGGCCAGACATGTCACAATGTTGCTGTTTTAAACTGTCAAATATGCAGGAACACACCAGTCATAAGCAGGAAACTGGGAAGCAAGGAAGCAGTATGCTCCTAAAATGCATATATGACAATAATCCTATAAGCTTTTCAGTGTGTCCTGCTGATGGGATCTGATGCACCCCAGGGCCGTGGGGTACTTGGAACCGGGCTGTTGAGCAGTTCTGGGGAGTCACAGGGGTCGAGACTCGGCTTCTGTTACCCTGGGTTCAGTTTTAAAAGGCAGTTCTTGGCTTGTGTTGGAAAAAAGGGTGATTTATAAGGAGGTTATCCGTGACGCCACCCGTGGTTTGTGGCTTTGGGTAGCCACTGCTGCTGCAGAACCTCTGGGGACGATGAATGGGCAGCTGGGATGGATTGGCTCCCCCCGGGTAGAGCGGATCCCCAGGGCAGTGGATGTGGAAGGGTGTAGGTTGCAGGATGGAGGGCGCTCATTAACAGACAGACTCACGTTTTGGCGGTTCCTCAAATCCTTTACAAGTGATACCGACACAGGGACAGATGATCTCGATGTAATCCGGCAACCTGGGAGCAACTAGGGGATCTTCTCACCTGCCAAGTTCTGAGGCCTCCCTGCTGCGCTTTGTCCTGTGGGTCCCTGCTTCTGCTTAAAGCTGAGATACGGCAATCTCCCTCTCTCCTGCACGTGCCGGTATGACAGGCAGCTCGAGTCCTTTATTAGCCCCAGTTTACAGGCGGCTACTCCTGGGCTCTTCACACTGCTTTGCCTGTGGGCACTTGGTGTCAATGGGGAACTTGGAATCCCCCACCCTCCGGTATTGGCTGCCGGAACGTTAGGCCCTGCACATCCTCAGATTCCATTGTCCATTGTTTGCCGCTGACTCCTCTGGGGGTGAGCTTAACACCGCTCTGCTCACCAGGTTCTCCTCTCCTTCCTCAGGCACTTGCCTACGGGTCACTCAAGCTAAGTCTGGCTCTCCTGGGATGAGCTTAGCACTGCTCCAGACCACAGGATGTCTTCCTCAGTCCTCCTAGGAACTGAACCCAATAACTCTGCCCTAGACCAGAATTTATAGGGGAGCTCACCCTGAACCCAGGTTTAGGTCTCCCCCTTCAGGGGGAGATGTCCTTCCTTTTTTGGTCCTGGACTGCAAATGTTATAATGATTGACATTTATATCAGGAGAAAAAGGGCACCAAGACTGATTCAAGAAGCCTGTTTCAGCAGAGCCTGGCGTTAATGTCCATTATAGATGCAAAATTCCCATTTGGTGCTCAATCCAAAGATCAAGTATGATGGATAACAAGAAAAAAAGAGATGGCATTCACCGGGATGAATTGCTGCAGTGCTTTATTTAAAGGTTCATTAGAACATCGTGCAGGGAGGGGGTGTCTGAACAGATGACGGCACCGTTTCGCGCACTTGTTGTGCTTCAACGGGTCAAAGGGTCAACAAGTGCGCTAAACGGTGCCGTCGTCTGTTCAGGCACCCCCTCCCTGCACGATGTTCTAATGAACCTTTAAATAAAGCACCGCAGCAATTCATCCCGGTGAGTGCCATCTCTTTTTTTCTTGTTATACATTATACTGATTGACAGCCAGTTCCCTGGAGTCAGGCAGCATGAAGTTGGCTGTTAAGCAGCATGACTTCAGCAATAACACCTGTCAACCGTGCAGAGCGGAAGAGGAGAAGCTTCTCTGTCAATGTGACATCACCGGAAACCACAGTATCGATAGCAGAAGCGGTCTGTGGCTACTGTGAGATGGCAGAAATTGGCACCAGGCAGAACAGGCAGGTTTTAATTACCTACTGGTAAGTTATTAGCGCCACAAAAAAAATGCAAAAGTTACAGATAAGCCCTTTAATGACAAACAGGTTGGGTCCTATAGAGAGGCTATGAGTAGCTGCTTGTTCTGACTAATAAATAGAGATTCCGAATGATGGAATGTTCAAGTAAGATGCCATAACAGGGTATGGCTGGGGTCACAGTTGCCATGCGTTTTTTTAAGTGATTTACCAAAACTCATGCTTTTTTTCATGTCAGCATGAGTTTTGTAAGGTGTGTGATGGCTCCCTGCGTTTTTGGGTGCTTTTTTGAATCTGCACCTAAAAATAGTGCTTGTAGTATTTTTTTGAGCGTTTTGAAAAACGCATGCGTTTTTGTAGAAAACGCATGCGTTTTTATAACATTGGTTCCTATGGAAAACGCATGCAAAAACGCATGTAAAGTTAGTAACTTTTAGTGCCATTCAAAAACGCATGCGTTTCCCATAGGAGCCCATGTTAACAAAAACGCATGCGTTTCCGGAAAACGCATGCGTTTTTTTAACATGGGCTCCTATGGGAAACGCATGCGTTTTTGAATGGCACTAAAAGGTACTAACTGTACATGCGTTTTTGCATGCGTTTCCCATAGGAACCCATGTTATAAAAACGCATGCGTTTTTGTAGAAAACGCATGCGTTTTCTACAAAAACGCATGCGTTTTTGGATATGCTCCAAAAACGCATGGGACAGTCACACATGCTTTTTGGCTATTAGGGCATGCGTTTTTTAACATGGGGGCCTATGGGTGCGTTTTTTACATGCGTTTTTGAAAACGCAGGTCTCCAAAAATGCAAGTGAAAAATGGTACTGTGACCCCAGCCTATGTTAGGAAGGGTTTCTGAAACAGACAATGCAACCTTTTAAAGTTGGTGCAAGTAAATTTGCACATTCAGTTCTATTGATCACTATAGTGGTCTGTGGCACCTGTAAACGAGAGAGAAAGCGCTGGCTCTATGCTGGCAGCATCCTTGGCTCTTCTTTTGATTAGCTGGCTTAATGAGACATTACATGTGCTTCATGCCACAACATTATTGCAACAAGCCAAGTTGGATAAAGCCACAGACTCCCCTTACCATTCCAACAGTAAAGAATGGAACTTTTCAATACATTTACACCAACTGTACACACTTATATAAGGTATGAATGGACCATGATGACCTAATTTAAAAAAATAAGCATAATTCAACCACACTCTGTCAGGAAATGCATTTCAATAGGTGGCTAACTTTACAAAACGTACAGAAAAGGGATGTAGACACATCGAAATCAACTTGTAAGGAATCAGCCATGATGAGAGAGCATAGAGCCAGGGTCGCCACATGTGTCTCGTGGGCCCAAGATATGTGGCTTGCCGCATGTGTTTAGTAGGCCCATGATGTATGGCTCGACACATGTGTCTCGTGGGCCCATGATGTGTGGCTTGTGGCTGTCTCCCAGCTTGGTGCATAGGCACCATGTCTAGCAAACTGCTATGAAGAACAGGTCTCCATATGGTGACTCTTGTGAGTAAGGGGTGTTTCAAACTAAGTGACATCGATACGTTACAGTTTTTGTGACGCAACAGCGACCTTGCCAGCGATCTCGCTATGTGTGACAAGTACCAGCGACCGGGCCCTCGCTGTGAGATCGCTAATCGTGTTGGAATGCCCTGGACCATTTTTTAATTGTCGGGCTCCCGCTCGGCAGCATGCATCGGTGTGTTTGACGGGGACAACGACCAGCGACCTCAATACTACAGGACTGAGTGACAGGGTCCCAACGACCGCCGGATCAGTCTGACTGTTTGACATCTCACCAGCGACCACGTAGCAATGCTCCAGCGATCCTTACCAGGTCGTATCGTTGGTGCATCGCTAAATGTAACAGGTTCCTAATTCAACCCAAAAGAGCAGATTTAAATTGGGGTAACATCGGAACTCCTGGCTCTTGGGATACTGCATTAGTGTGATTTCTGTGGAAAAGCTTTGGCTGTCATTATACCAGTAATGAAGGCTCTGGGTGTCGCTACTTTGAGGGGGGACAGGATCTGGATGTGGCTTGAGACCCTCTTTCAGACCTGAATGTGGCTCTCAAGATCAGAAAGGTTGGGGACCTCTTCATTGAACTCCTTCCTGTAACATTGTTCTGCTCTTCATTCAGTCGTTATCTGGCTCTGGTGGACAACACTTTTGAACACTCCCTTGACGTACCTTGTTATTGTAAAGTATATTCTAATTTCTGGAAATATCAACCGTGTTTTCTCTTAATGCCTGGGATCTATTGAACCATGCAGAGTGCAAACAGCAATTATTCTGAGTGTGAACGGATTTGATCTAAGGGTTATGAGCAATAACTATGATGGGGAAGCATTTATTTTGTCCAAAAGCAATATCATGTTGAAGGGTGGGAGATGAGAGTGAGCAGAACTGACCAACAGCTTCCAGTAAAAGCAGACGTATCAAAGGAAAAGCCGCCCCTGAAAGAGCGGGATTCCAGCCCAGTGCAAGGAAACTTAAACATGTTGACATAGCTATTAGCGCTGTTTGGTTTAACTCTTTGCTCCTGGGAAAAGCATCCTAAATATGTAAAATATTGGCTTACCGCTTTCCGTTGAGCGCCCTGACTGGGCATTGATCTGGTTCTTGCAGCTGAAACTACTGATCCACTAGAAAGAATTCAGTACATTGAAGTCTCATCTTGGTTGATTAATAGAAGGGGTATTAACCGAAAGGAAAAATAAAGCATTCTTTATGTGTTTGGAAGAGGAACTATGTATTTATTTACGTCTACTAATTCGGAGTCAATGCTCGTTGAGAGACTTTTTGCTCTTCATTGCCAAGAGACCAAAGGCATACAAAACCACCCTACTGCCATATTTACTCTTCAAAAGGGGCTTTTATCTCCGGGATAATTGGAGGTGTCATGTTTGCAGATCGGAATATTTGTCAGGATTACACAAGCAATTTCTGAGTCAATAGTCATGAATTTTAAATTCCACTTTCGCCTAAAAAAGCATTAGCAGATTTGGTTTTGTTAATAAAAGTGAGAATGTAGACATTGTAGTACTTATGAATTAGATATGAATATTATCATGAGACATGATACAGATGGCTGGCCATAATAATGATAGATATGGGACTAAACTGCCGACGACCAATCCAAGGATTAGGCCATCAATGTGAGAATTGTGGAAGTCTGATGGCCACTTTACACGTCCTGATATCGGCGTCCAACTCCGATAAAAACTCACGTGGTTCGTGCTTTGGCCCCGATATCGTTCATGCGTTGTATGGTGTAAATGTCCAATACGATGCAAGAACGATGCCAAAACGATATCTGGGATCAAATGGGCTGCTCTCCAACTGCCCGATATTGGATGGTGATGTGGCCGGATCGAGCTTGTGAAAGCCCGACAACATGTGGAGATACAACGTCCCCTATTCTCTCCCATGTTAAATGGTCATTCCTGGGTCGCCGTACAAGGGGGCGTACACATCGCTGTTGCATTGCCTGCCGATATCGCGCTGTGTAACATCTCCTATGCAACTTGGAATTCTGCCCAGAAAAATGCACGCTCCCGCGCCGTTGTATCCGATATCAGAACATGTTGGGACGTGTAAAGTGGCCATGACACCGTCACCTCCATCAAGCAGCTGATATGTTCTGCATTTCTTGGTTCCATACATAGCTTATACCTGGCCGATGGAAGTCAATAGTTTAGTCCCAGACACCTCCTTTAACTCACCTTGATTTATAGATATGTCAAAGCAATTATAGTCACATATCTGGGTCACTTAGGTCAGATTTGTACTCCTAAATTGTCTTTGAGTCACTGTTTTTGCATTTTCAAACAATAAGATCAGTGATCAACTGCAATCTTCAAGAAATCTGACAGTAAGGATCAATTTTCCAACAGCCCACCGCAGGGGAAATGAAGGATTCCTATTTTATGTTGAAATCAATGAGCTGTTGAACTGTGCACTGATATGTCGGGTCCCAGGGAGTAACTACAACAGGTGCAGGGGTTGTGATCGCACCCGGGCCTGGTGCCTGGGGGGCCCAAAAGTCCCTGTGGCCTATAGAAAAAAGACTATTGCTACTAAAGATTTGCAATAATTGGGGGCCCCATAGGAGTTTTCGCATCAGGGCCCATGAGCCTCAAGTTACGCCACTGTCGGGTTCTCCTCTCATAGATTCTGTCTCATAGATAAGGGTCCTTATAAGGAAACCTCTGATAGTTTATTGGGATGTTCCGTGAAAAAGATGTTATCACCCATCTGCAAGGACCCCCACAAATTCTATTACGTATGTTCGACTGTCTGTCGCTTCCATTTTTCCGCTTGAAAACTGAGTACAGAGATCAGCAGTCCCATAGAGAATAGGTGAAGAGGTGGTTGAGCATAAACGGTTCTCTTTTTCGTGATTGGTGGAGATCCAAGCTGTCAACCCCCCCAAAATCTATAAGTTATCACTGACACTGCTCAATACTTGATCGAGTATCTGGTGCGCTCATTACTCGGTAGAGTATCTGGTACACTCATTACTCGGTAGAGTATCTGGTACGCTCATTACTCGGTAGAGTATCTGGTACGCTCATTACTCGGTAGAGTATCTGGTACGCTCATTACTTGGTAGAGTATCTGGTACGCTCATTACTCGGTAGAGTATCTGGTACGCTCATTACTCGGTAGAGTATCTGGTACGCTCATTGCTCGTAAGTATCTGGTACGCTCATTACTCGGTAGAGTATGTATGTCTTACGGTAGAGTACGTACGCTCATTACTGTAGTATTGTACGCTCATTACTCGGTAAGTATCTGATACGCTCATTACTCGGTAGAGTATCTGTACGCTCATTACTTGGTAGAGTATCTGGTACGCTCATTACTCGGTAGAGTATCTGGTACGCTCATTACTCGTAGAGTATCTGGTATGCTCATTACTCGTAGGTATATGGTATGCTCATTACTCGGTAGAGTATCTGGTACGCTCATTACTTGGTAGAGTATCTGGTACCCTCATTACTCGGTAGAGTATCTGGTAGCGCTCATTACTCGGTAGAGTATCTGGTATGCTCATTACTTGGTAGAGTATCTGGTACGCTCATTACTTGGTCGAGTATCTGGTGCGCTCATTACTCGGTAGAGTATCTGTACGCTCATTACTCAGTAGAGTATCTGGTACGCTCATTACTCGGTAGAGTATCTGGTACGCTCATTACTCGGTAGAGTATCTGGTACGCTCATTACTCGGTAGAGTATCTGGTACGCTCATTACTCGGTAGAGTATCGCGAGTTGTGTAGTTTGGGAAAGATCCAACCCTTCAGTGAATGAGAACCACTTGCAGTCTCTGAATGGCTCTCACTGGGGGTAAGAAGATGCTGGTGTATAAAAAAATACATAAACAAATAAAAAATAGCCCATTTTTCCCCCAGAAATGCTCAGTTTGGCTGTATGTGGGCGGAGAGCTGGACTGCCCACTAATTGACTTCCATTATTTCGAGCTTCTGATCTGCTCAATTTGAGTATGGAGAATTCAAGCATTTTATTTCTCACTCACTAAAATGCTCGAGTGCTTGATACTCAATTGAGCAGGTCGGATGCTTGGACAGGCTCAGCTGGAGTTATGAGTATAATGAAGTCAATTAGTGGGCAGTTTGGGTATTTTCTCACATACAGTCAGCCATATACAACATATTTCCGGGGCAGGGCGGGCGGGTTTATTTTTACACATGATATCCAAACATGTGGCTTTTACCACCCCAGTGAGAGCTATTCAGAGATTGCAAGTGGCTCTCACTGGGGTGCTAGCTCCCATCATTCACTGAAGGAAGCCCATTTTCATGAAGCTGTTGGTGATCTTTTACGAACTAAAATCCGAACATCTGCGATACTCAATCAAGTAAAAAGCGTATCCGAATATCGATCAGTGGCAAGCACACTCGCTCAACACTAATTATCACCTATCCTATGATTTTCACTGGATATTCCTTTAACTCAAACTTTTTTTTAACGTTCTTGGGAATAGGTTTTCTAGATGTGATAACTCATTTAACATTTTAAACAATATTTCATATTTTTACTGCTGTTGTAAAGCAAAGTTCAATATCGCTAGTGTTGCTACTAAGAGAAAAACCATCGATTCTGTTATGCACTCGTAGTAACTCACACGGGACAACTAGAGCCCATTTAAGAACAAACATACCTGACCTATCTAGTTCCTGTACAGACTAAGGTTCCTACCTGTGCAGTCCCAAGTGGCCCCTGTGCAGATTGGAATAACTCTAACCACAGGACTAGGTGATGACAACTTGAACCTGGCTTTCTAATCGGCTGTCGAGTGACTGTGGTACCGTCCTTTGGAACTAGGGAGAAAGGCAAAGAATACTGTAACCCTGAATCAGGAAATTATGCAGAAATATGAAGGATGCCTGAGTGAGAAAACATAAAACCATGAAAGTCTTGAAAAAGTGAAGCACTTCTGCTAGAATGGAAAGCCTCCTACCTCCTAGCTAAAGAAAGCGGTAAGGAGTAGGACAGATAGAAGAAACAGCAGACATAAATAAACTAGCTGATCTCGATCTGACTGCAGAAATCCAAAGGCAGTAAAGCCCCCCTCACACATAGCAGATCGCTGCTGCTTACAGGTTTTGTGACGTAACAGGACTCGCCAGCGATCTCGCTATATTTGACACGTAGCACGACCAGGCCCCCGCTGTGACATCGACGATCGTGTCGGAATGCCTGGACCATTTTTTGATGTCGGGTCCTGCTGCCAGATGCATCGTGTGTTAGACCTAACAATGACCTCGTTAGCGATCGACTCAGCCACGTAGGTCTGAGTTGTCAGTCAGTGTTGTGGACAGGTCCCCGACGCGAGTATTTATACAGTGCATATCGTTGCTGCGTCATGATATCTGACTGTTGACATCTCACCAGCGACCACGTAGCGACGTTCCAGCGATCCTTACCAGGTCGTATTGTTGTCAGGATCGCTGCAACGTCGCCAAGTGTGACAGGTCCCTAAGGCTGGAACTCCAAGTAACATCTACAATGAATATCACCAGCAGGAAAGGTCAGCCAGGAGAAGGTTTAAATAGCCGCACCTAAAAGATGATAGGGCAGACAACAAAGGAAAACACCTGTTGTCTGAAGAGGAATGAAAAAGGACAACAGATAATAAGACCCCAGAAAAAACAGAACCCACTGGCTCAAAGGACACACATCACAGGCTCCCGATTTGACAGACTCAGGGGACATGGAGGATTCTGGTACCAAACTAATTCTCTACTAAGATATTTATACTTCATAAAACATTTTTGAGTAATGTTAAACTCCAGAGATTTGGTTTTGGATTTATAGTGCTCTTGACTTAAAATATTTATTTACCCGACTGGTGCCATGTTGGAGTTCATTTGGAGTTATCATATTGTTTAGCTATGAGTCCTCAGATACAGAGCTTGATGGACACCACTGACATAAAATGATGTTCATTGGGACTTTTTGAGGGGTAATTTTTGCAGTATTGACAGCAATAAAAGCATTGCATGCCACTCTTGCTGCCAAACATGACATAACTGTCTCCAACACGAGTCTATGTAGACATTGTGGTCACCAATATTTATATCTTAGGAGAAGGGGACATTAGGACAAGTATAAATGTGAATGACATCAGCATAGTACAAAGTATTTATTGTCAGATGGTACATGGTCCCCTAGATTCTGACGCAATGACCACGAGCTTTAGTGCCAGCAATTCTTTGTGGTAAAGGGAAATAGTGCCAACAATTTACATTTTTGCCATTGAAGAGTTTTAATTAATTTTCGTAACTTTTTACATAATTAATGAAGCCGTCTAACATTGACAGCTCAGCCGTAGTGTACACATGACTAACTTCACAGAAAGAAGAAAGCTTTCTGCTAGAGAAGAGGGCACATTTAGGCTTGCTCTGAAATCTACAAATTAAACTAGTCTGCGAAATGAGAAGAATTTGTAAATGAGATAAGTTTGCTGGAAATATAATTTATTGCTCGGTGTGATTAGCTCCGCAGGGACTTTTCCACTTAGATGCTACTGACATCTCTCCCCGGCTGAGGTCTTCTGACATCTCTTCGTTGAAGAACATTCACATAGGGCACACTAACACAAGTGCCGGTGGTAATAAGCTTAATATGCCAATTGGCTCTGATATACAGGAATGCGTTAGCCATTGTTCCAACCTTGGGTTCGATTTCGAGCTTTATGTACAAGATCAAAAGACCCCACACTGACTTTTTGAAGAGTAAGACCACAAGACCTAAAGATGATGTCCAAAGACTCTTTTTTGCCCACCGGCAGACTCCCATCTCTTCGGAGTACCATTCTTTGAACAGTCCAATGAAAAAAGGAGTTTGTCCAAATTTCTGTCCATTGGAATTAAGTTACCATTGCCAACCACTGAAAAACAAGCCGAAACCAGGTGGTGCAGCTGGTTCAGCTGTAACAGGGCCCAGACCAGCTAGGGGGCCCCTCAAGCACCTGTAGGGGGCCCTGCACAGCTGCACCCCGTGACCCGGTGTCAGAGGAGAGGAGGTTAACCGAGGGAAGCTTCTTGCTACCCTTGGCTGTTCCCGCCCCTCCTCTCCTCTGCCGCCCTGGCTCCCAGACCTGCAAAGCGTGGCTCGGCGCAGGTGGGAGCCGCTCGCAAACCCTCCCCCCCCCGCTCCTCACCTACAGCTGCTACTCCTCACCTGCAGCTGCTAGCACCCCCCCCTCCGCTCCTCACCTACAACTGCTAGCACCCTTCCCCCCCCTGCTCCTCACCAGCAACTTGGGGGGGCAAGAGTAATACTGCTGCACCAGGGGCCTGCTAGGCTCAAGTTCCGCCACTGGTCCAAACCATTATCCCTCTGCCTCCAAACATTACAGCTGTTACAATACAGTCAGGTCTGGCCTTCACCAAACCCAGACTCATCCTTCAGATGCCAGATAGAGAAGTGTGATACAACACACCACCGAACACATTTCCACTGCTCCTATTCTAGTGATAGTGGCTTTACCCTTCCCCAACACTTGGCATTGCGCTTGGTGATGTAAGGTTTCATTGCAGCTGTTGGGCCATAAAATTCCTGGCGGGGGTGCAGCTATTGTGTTGATGTTAACGTGAAAGCAAGTTTAGACTCTGCAGTTATGGGGTCATCAGGGCGTTGGTGACTTCTGCCCTTTGCTCCTCTGCACTCGAGAAACCCGCTCTGTAACATTACGTGGTCTCCACTTTGTGGAGTTGCTGTGGTTCCTTCAACTTCTCAATAATATCAAACACAGGTGATTGGGAAGATTTAGGAGGGAAGAAATTGCATAAAATTGGTGGCTCCTATTACTGGACTGTGTTGGTATCAGTGAGCCCTTTCCCCAAAGAAACTCACAGAAAAATAGCCATGTTAAACATCCATTGCACCTAGCAGGAGGCTGCCAGCTCCACTGAGAGGTAACACAAGTGTCTGTATACTGATGCTCAATCTCCTGCAACCCAAGCAATGGGGGTGGTTGTAGCACCTGCGACCAGCCATGCTATCAAGGAGGAGATTGATGGTATTTGTAGACACAAGGCCACCATAGTCACACTGGTACATTATGATTCATAGTGTCAGAGTGCAGCCTATTGGTCACGCCCATGCTATTAGATCAGGGGCTTCTCCCACCACATACCTGCATCACAAATGACAGACGCACACGAGAGGGCTCAGCCACATACTGCAAAAGATAAATAGGTGCACTAAACACTAAAGATGAAGATGTGAGGTGTTAGTGGATAAATTGGCCAAAAAAGTAATTGTGCTGATGCAGTGGTGGACCTTCAGCCTGCAGGGCGCTGGTGCAGCGTCAGGTGAGGAGCGGGGGGAGGTTGCGGCTCTTACCTGCGCCGAACCGTGCATTGGAGTTCTGGGAGCAGGGCTGGAGAGGAGAGGAGGGGCGGGAACAGCCAAGGGAAGCAGGAAGCTTCCCTCGGTTAAACCTCTGACATAGGGTCACGGGGGCTTGAGGGCCCCCTACCCGGTCGGGGCCCTGGTGCAGTTGAACCAGCTGCACCACGGTAGGTCCGCCCCAGTGTTGATGTTAACGTGAAAGGAAGTTTAGACTCTGCAGTTATGAGGTCATCAGAGCGTTGGTGACTTCTGGCCTTTGCTCCTCTGCACTCGGTGACTCCGCTCTGTAACATTACGTGGTTCCACTTTGTGGCTGAGTTGCTGTGGTCCCTTCGACTTCTCAATAATATCACTCACAGGTGATGGGGAAGATTTAGGAGGGAAGAAATTGCATTGAAACTGGTGGCTCCTATTACTGGACTGTGTTTGTATGAGAGAGCCCTTTCCCACCAGCCGTTCTGTCAGACGTTAGTAAAGTCAGACAGGTGAGAGCCTGGAGGTTATACATTGGGGGGGGGGATCTAGATGTTATACACCAGGGAAAATCGAACAGAATGACAATCAAATTCAATCATTTAGACCCTATCCCAATTTATTGTCCATGTATAATGGTGTATATGGTAATGTCTCTGCTCTTACCATGCTTAAATGTGAAGCAATACCCATTTTTTTGAGTATGTGATGAAAGTAATCTACAGACGTACATCCGGCACTTAATGTTGCCTAACAGATGCCCAACTTCACGAGGAAGAGGCAAACGATTTTGATGCTAAACATTATGCAACTCATTAAAAGAGCAAAACAGTAAACCGAGTATAGGTTATTCAAGGAAACATGACAAAGGGTTCAGTGTACGAGGTTTTGCCTCACATAAAGGACAATCCATCACAAACTTCATTAGGGTATAATCCTTACATTAAGTGAAGACAGACGAGGAGACGAGAGGGAATACAAGACCCCATTCAATAGACTTTAATTGAGTTACTTTCAGTCGTCATGTTAATGCAGCTCGAGGCTTCTTTTCTGCACTTAGGACTTCATTCATTGAAAGAAATGGGACGGAGAAACTGTTACCAAGACAGATCTCTTCACCATAGCATATCTATCACCCACAGATGCCTACTGAATGGTCCCAAGATATTGAAGTGAACTTAGATTTCACAGAACCTCACGAGTCAGGGAGTGTCTTTTACTACCTTGCTGAATATAGACTAATGTGCAGTAATGCAAAAAATTAGCATAAGTATTTTTACTTGAACAGCAGCCAAGAGATGGCTAGAAACACATGTGGAGTAGTAGGTCTTCCCATGATCTCCTCCTCTCCTTCACACTTATTCGTTCCTTGCCAAATTGCCTCCAAAACTTCTTCCAAATATTCCCCATCCTCTGGAATTCTGCGCCCCAACACATACGATTATCCATCACGCACAGATCATTCAGATGGAACCTGAAAACCTATCTCTTCAGGGACGCTTACAGCCTGCAATGACCACACTGGCACCTCACCATCATTGGAGCTTCCACCCCACCACCACCGGAGCTGCCACTTCACAACCACCGGAGCGGCCACCTCACCATCATCAGAAAAACTGTTGCCTCACCACCACCGGAGCTGCCACCTCACCACCACTGGAGCTGCCACCTCACCATCATCAGAAAAACTGTTGCCTCACCACCACCGGTGCTGCCACCTCACCACCACCGGCGCTGCCACCTCACCACCACAGGAGCTGCCACCTCACCACACATTAGAGCTGCCATCTCACCACCACAGAAGCTGCCACCTCACCACCATTAGAGCTGCCACCTCACCACCACCGGAGCTGCCACTTCACCACCACCGGACGGCCACCTCACCATCATCAGAAAAACTGTTGCCTCACCACCACCGGAGCTGCCACCTCACCACCACATGAGCTGCCACCTCACCACCACTGGAGCTGCCACCTCACCATCATCAGAAAAACTGTTGCCTCACCACCACCGGTGCTGCCACCTCACCACCACCGGCGCTGCCACCTCACCACACAAGGAGCTGCCACTTCACCACCATTAGAGCTGCCATCTCACCACCACAGAAGCTGCCACCTCACCACCATTAGAGCTGCCACCTCACCACCCCGGAGCTGCCACTTCACCACCACCGGACGGCCACCTCACCATCATCAGAAAACTGTTGCCTCACCACCACCGGCACTGCCACCTCACCACCACCGGCGCTGCCACCTCACCACCATTAGAGCTGCCATCTCACCACCACCGGAGCTGCCACCTCACCACCACTACAGCTGCCACTTCACTACCACTGGAGCTGCCACCTCACCACCACCGGAGCTGCTACCTCACCATCACCAGAACTGCCACCTCACCACCACCGGAGCTGCCACCGCACCACCACCTGAGCTGCCACCTCACCACAGCTGAGCTGCCACTGACTCACCGTGGCCGGGACTCCAAGGGGCAGGCGTTTCTTCTTCCTCCTTGTCACGGGAACCGCGCCTGCCGGTAGTGGGGCCCGGTGGTCCAGATTCAATAAAGACATCTTTGGTTGAACAGTTAAGTGGTTAATTGTTTCGTGACGCCACCTATGAGTGTTCCGGTGATATCCACCGGCGCTGCTTGGGCCTCTGGGGGATGGAATGCAGCAAGATGGAACGCTCCCCACAGGCTGAGCGGTGATCCCCGGAGCCAGGAGCTGCACAAGATGTTCTGAGGCAGCTGCGGCTACCTTAGTGTGTGGAGAAAGTCAGTTCATAAGAAGGCACGGACACTGAAAGTCTCTGTAACGGGTACTTTACTGTAACCAGCAGGTGATACATGGCATACTGTTCTCAGGTAACGGACCGGGTGGACTCAGCCATAACCAGTGTTTCTCAGAGCTCCGCGGTGTTCCTCCATTCTAACTAAGCTGTGTTGCCGAGGTCGCCGTGGAATGCCAGGTCGGGTACAAGGAGGCTGCTTCAATTGCCCTACCGGGGAATTTTGGCCGGATTTGTGGGGAGCCTTGGGTCCTTTTGGTGGGTACTCCGCTGGCTAAACGACTCTGTGTATGCGGCGGTGGAGGGGTGCTCCTGTAAAGCGGTCCCTCCACTCCTGGTTTGCATAGAAGTGATAAACGACTCCTAGCTTCGGAACCAGTAGTCCGGTTGTAAGTGGGCACGGGGATGGTTTCAGGGTGCCAGGCATTGGCACCGACCGGAGGTGGTCCTGGGGCCGCACGGAACTGTGCAGAGCCCTCGCTCCTACGTTGCAGTTCTCGGTGTTTCTCTCTGCAGTAGACTCTCTCTTTCTGCACTAACTTCTGCTACCCACTACTCCTACACTCCCCCCACCAGGACCTTATTGGCCCTCTGTTCTGATGTGCATGTAGGGTATGGAGCTCTGACTTAACCATGTCATTGCTTAGTCAGAGAATATTGCTGCAGCTGTTTTGGCTGCAATAAACTCCTGTGACGCACTCGTTGCGGGGCGCCACACCACCTCACCACCACTGGAGCTGCCACCTCATCTCTATTAGAGATGCCACCCGCCACCACCGGTGCTGCTGCCTCACCACCACCGAAGCTACCACTTCACCAGCACCGGAGCTGCCACTTCACCACCACCGGAGCTGCCGCCTCATCACCACCAAATCGGCTGCACCCCCAACCTACTGTCTCCTCCCCATTGTGCTGTAGAATGTAAGCCTGCAATGGCAGTGTCCTCTCCCCTCTGTACCAGTGTTATTGTTAATTTGTCTACTGTAACCTATATCTGTATTTTGTATGTAACCCCTTCTCATGTTGGTAATGCCTAATAACTACTCCACATATGTTTCTACTTGGATTGCTGTGTCCACCAGCAGTATCAAATATCTAAAGTGAGAGACAAACAGAGCGCAATGAGTCTTATTGTTTAGGAGAACTTAAAACCCTTAAGATTGCATGTGCTCACCTGGGCCAGTTGTGTAAACCCACAACCGGTTTATGCGTTCGTACAGCTGCTGCTGGATCCGCACTCCCACGTGCAAAGTGGCGTATATACAGAAAGCCAGGAAGTAGTGCTCCTACGATCCGCATTGCTGTTCCTGGAAGAAAGGACCACCCGAGGTCTTGCTGTAATGGTATTTATTTCCTATGCGTTTTGGTGCTGTCCCAGATCCTTCATCAGGGTACCTGAGAGGGAATAAATACCATTACAGCAAGACCTCGTGTGGTCCTTTTTTCCTGGAACAGCATCACGGATCATAGGAGCACTACTTCCTGGATTTCTGTATATACACCAGCAGTACCGGCACCCAATGGTCATAGACTCTCTGGCACCCCTACGGTTCAGTTGCCACAAGAACACCTGGTGCAGGGAGGGATTTCCACGTCAGATAAACTTGCGCATACAACACCTTCTACCCCAGACCTGAAGGGGGAACTCTACTTGCCGGCTTCAGGCAAGGTCCCCTATAAATTCAGACTTGGGGGAGGAGTTAGGCAGTGCAGTTCCAGGGAGGACTGTGAAGACATCCTTGTGGCATCCTAGGCCTGTGCCAGAGGGAAGCCTTGCTAGTGTAAGGGACCCAAGAGTGAGAGTCGGAGGCAAGGTGTACCAGATACAGAGTGGGGGCAGAGGAGCCATACCGATTCACCCCAGGAAAGCAACCAAAGCAACCCGGACACCAGAGTCCGAGTCTGCAAGGGTCCAGATAGCCCAGCAGAGAATACCGGAGAACCAGGGAGACTTCAGTCTCCTGGCAGACATTTGTAGCACAGCCACCAAGAGAGCCAGGGACCGCACAGGAGTAAGCGGTGCCCAACAGAAGGTTCCCACCGCCTGCTATACAAGTGGGTGACACAGGAGACGTCAGGGCCAAGTTTCAGACACGCCAGAACTTAAGCACTCCCGCACAGAACAAGGAGGCCTCACATCTCATCGGATGTGGAAATCCTGAACTGCCACCCGACCACCTGGACAGTACCCTGGATGTTACCTTGCTTCAACATCACCAGTAAAAGATACGGAAACAACTTCCAGCTTGTGTGTGTCTGTTATTGCGGCCCCTGATCCTGCTCTTAACATAGACAGTGTGCCAGTGTCTCCGCCTGCAGAGCCACCTTCCTTCCTAACAGTGCTGACAAGCCAGCCTTAGGAGCCGCACACTTGTTACCTTGCTAATACTATGACAGAGCTGCCTCTCTGTGTAAAATCCCTATTCATCCATTACTGCCCCAGGGACCCTGATCCACCTACGGGGAGCGTTACCAACAAAGCTACCTCATCATCACCCCCGAGGTCTGCAAGCAGCGCCGGTATCTTTAACGGATACTGTAGGTGGCGTCACAAACTCTTTTATTTTTGTTTTTAACCCTTTTTTCAGTGACCAACAGGGCCACGGACCGAGCACAGGAAACAGGTACCCCATGGCCCTGGGGTGGGTCAGTTTCATCGCTATTTCATACATGGTAAGCTTATATTTTCTACTTTGCCAAGAGATGGATAGGAGTTATGAACATAGAGTGGTCGTTCACACCCCTATACCCACACCCCACACTAGTCACACGGTGGGAGGGACCCCGGGGGGATGTATAGTAGCCCCAGGGGGAGAAGGAGGGTCTTTGGTCCGGTCTGTCTTTGACCGTCGGTTTCGGTCTCCAAGGGTTGGAGAGTTAGAGAAGTTCAGGATGGGAACCTAAGGCATGAAAGATGAAGGGAGACAGAAGGATAGATCCCAGAAGGAGAAGAAGGGAGCAAGGAGCTCGGAGGGGAGTTCGCTCTAGGAAAGAAACCGGGTACCGGAGCCCACCCTGCAGGAACCTTCACGGCCTGCAGAGAATCCGTTGAACGGGGGTATATCCAGATACGGCCCTGACTCCTAAAACATTCATTAGAGGGGAATCAGACACTGCGGTAGCCGGCTGCGGTGATCAACAGAAGGTTCACCCGACAGGAGCAAAAGGGAGGTAAAGAGGACAGCAGGAGGTCAGACAAATTCTACGAGAAGTCAGGCTTCACAACGCCACTGGGAGGCAAGGAACAATTAGAACAAGAAAGGCACACATGAGGGATCCGTCTACCTACCATAAAATCTACTTGCAGCCCATAACCATTTGTCTGATAACATCATACTGCACTGTGAACTGTAATGAATGCTGAGTTCCAGTAAAGTACCCGGTGAAGTGACTTATCGACTCTGCTGCATCTTTTCCTAGCATAGACTGATTCCTTCCACAGAATCGATGCCCCGGCGGTCCAGTCCTGCCTGCTGAGGACTACACCATCATTGCCGCCATACCATCGACCACCGGAGGACTGTAGCGGCGCTGGTGAGCATCACCAAGTACTGCAGGTGGTGTCACAAACTTTATCTTTAATTTTATTTTTATTTCATCCACCCCCTTATTCATTGACCACCAGGGCCACAGGCTCAGGCAGCCACCCGTGACCTCCAGACTAAGCCTGAGACCTGAGTACCCCTGCATTGGGTGCGTCATAAACACATGAAATAGATCCCTCTGTGTGTAATGACTCTGTATAATATATACATTTCACTTTATGTATTGAATTACTGAAATAAATAAACTTTATGATGATATTCTAATTCATCAAGATACACCTATAATTATAACCTCAATAAAACACAAGCTGTTTAGTGGTGCGAGCTGAGGTTCGCTCAAATAAACCCCATGGGTAATAATGAGCCATTGATGCCTGAGCGAAAAAAGGATTTATTATGTGTACTAAGAAAGGGTTAAACGCTCACAAGCTGCTCTGGATGTGGCCCATATGGTAAAGTAAGCCGCTGTAATGCCATGTGTTTGACTGGCTCGCATACACCCTTTTAATGCCAGGATCCCTGCAATTCAACACAGAGCAAAGGGATGCAATGAATGAAAGTATTCCTTATTTCCTACATATATATCTATTTACTTATATAAGTTACTTGCTTATACAGCGCCATTATTTCCACAGCGCTTCTCACACATCATCACTTACCGCCATATTTGAACTAAATTTTAGAGGCAATATAATGAGATTGGGTAAAACCCACCCAAAAGTGGGCATTCTATGGTGAAAATGGGGTGTTTTTAAAGGGAATTTGTCAGCAGGTCTTTGCTACCTCATCTGACAGCTGATCCAGAATCCAATGATGTATCACAAAGTCAAAGCGTTTAGATTTTGGCATGTAGCCAAGCTGGGAGAGCTGCCCCTGCGCACACCAGGCTCTCCATAGATACTCTCAGATGTCAATCACAGCAGGGGGCGTGTTAGACTGCCTTGTGCATGAGTATCTGGTCCTGCAATGTTAACCACAGGTTAGGTAAACAATAGCACACACTGATAAGGCTGCTTTCACATGGCGATCTTTTGCAATCCATCGATCAGATTTGGCCCCCATGTATGCCTATGGGGAACAGATCTGCACAGATTTGCCCTTAATGGCATTCGATTTGTGACATCTGATTCTGTCCAATTTTTTGCTGTACCCAAAATCGCAGACTGCTCCGATTTTGGGCACAGCAGACCAAATCGGACACAATCGAATACGATTCGATCCGCATCCATTAACATGAGGGCCTATGGAGCACGGGTCCGAGAAAACACAGGGTCGTTTCTCGGACCTGATTTTTGCGTACTGAGCATGCTCAGTACAGTAAACCTGTTCTCTTCCTGTGTGAAGTGAAGCAAGGGTTGAAAAAAAAAAAAAGATCCTCACCTGTCCGGCGTGTGTTCCTGCGATGTGCGGCATCTACTGTAGCTCAAGGACCTGGGAATCAACTGACCGTGAAGAGGAGGAGCAACCCAGTCATCTGATTCGTCACATGACCGCATCAGCGCAGTTTAAATCTCCCGCCCACCGATCGGTTTTGACGGGTGCGCTATTTAAACTGATCAGCTGATTCGATCATGTGACCGGGGTGGCCCGGTCAGCTGATTCCCAGGTCCTTGAGCTGCGGTTGATGGCGCACATCGCGGGACACACGCCTTACAGGTGAGGATGGTTTTTTTTTTAGTTTTAACCCTTGCTTCACTTCTGCAATGTATATTATACATTGCGAAAGTGAAAGTGCGCTTCTGTGTCCGGATCCATGAAAGTTGGCATCCGTGGGCACACATCTGATCCTGTCCTTTCCTGTCCAGGATCCCCACGACAGGAAAAAATCACTATGTAAAACCAGCCTAAGGGTCCTTTCACATCAACGTTTTTCGCTGATCGCGGCAGTTGCTGTGAAAAAAACGCAACTGCCGCGATTACCGCATAACAGCTGCGATCACGGCACACTTGCGGCAAGCCCCATAGAATGTCTATGGGGCTTGCGGTAAGTGTGCGGCAAGTGCGGCAAGTACGGTTTTGGCACTTGCGGCAGGTGTGGCTGCGAAAAAAACGTGGTGCCGAAACCGCACTTGCCGCACACTTACCGCAAGCCCCATAGACATTGTATGGGGCTTGCCGCAAGTGTGCCGCGATCGCAGCCGTTATGCGGTAATCGCGGCAGTTGTGGTTTTTTCACCGCAACTGCCGCGATCGGCAAAAACCGCTGATGTGAAAGTAGCCTAAGGGCCCTAAGAGAAGCACAGTTGCGTTTGATTTTTTAACTCTTACAGCATGCTGTCCTCAGCTTACATAGCAAAATCATGCTGACTGATTCTATTTAAACATAGAAGTAGATGTTAGGCTGTATGTGTGCTTATCCTCCCATAAAAATTATAACTTTTTTGTAGAGATTCGATGTGCCAGACATGAGAAATCTAGCGTAGAAGCCATATGCAAATCAGACTGGAAATGCACTGGGGCGTGTCATTGTACTTGGATGACTTCTTTCAAGTGCATTACCACGCCCCTTTGCACTTTCAACCTGGTTTTCATATGGCTTCTACGCTAGATTTCTCATGTCTGACACATCGAATCTCTACAAAAAGGTATAATTTTTAAGAGGAAAAGTGACTAAAGATCTATATTACTACATTCAAATATGAAAACAGGTTCCCATTAAACGCCCCCCGCAAATGTTGGCACCTATGTGCACAATATCAAGTGTCAAATCAGAAGGGCTTCACAACCGTTTAATACATTTAGTTAAAATAGGATGACTTAGTGCAAGATTTCTCAAGACTGTTTTAACTGGAACCATTCAAGACAGAAAATTGTGGCTTGGGATGTTTTACGGACTATAGTATAGATTTATTAGGGTTAGTGATACTTCTATTGGTGGATCTAAGTGTACAAATTACTTACTTTTAGGCCACATGCACACAAATTTTATTTGGTGAGTTTGTTACGACGAAACCTGAAGTGAAACAATCAGGAAAAGTACAGTGGGTACGGAAAGTATTCAGACCCCTTCACATTTTTCACTTTGTTTCATTGCAGCCATTTGTTAAACTCAATAAAGTTCATTTTTTCCTCATTAATGTACACTCTGCACCCCATCTTAACTGAAAAAAACAAAAAATCTGGAAATTTTTGCAAATTTATTAAAAAAGAAAAACTGAAATCTCACATGGTCATAAGTATTCAGCCCCTTTGCTCAGTATTGATGATAAGTATTCAGCCCCTATGCTCAGTATTGATGATAAGTATTCAGCCCCTTTGTCATTGATATTCGCCTTGTCAGTATTGATGATAACAGTATTTCAAATCAGCCCCTTTGCTCAGTATGATGTAAGTATTCAGACCTTGCTCAGTATTGATGATAAGTATTCAGCCCCTTTGCTCAGTATTGAGTATTTGCACCTTTTGAGCTCGTACAGCCATGAGTCTTCTTGGGAATGTATGCAGTTTTTCCCCCTGGATTTGGGGATCCTCTCATTCTTCCTTGCAGATCCTCTCCAGTTCCGTCAGGTTGGATGGTGAACGTTGGTGGAGCCATTTTCAGGTCTATCCAGAGATGCTCAGTTCGGTTTAGGTCAGGGCTCTGGCTGGGCCAGTCAGGAATGGTCACAGAGTTGTTGTGAAGCCGCTCCTTTGTTATTTTAGCTGTGGCTTAGGGTCATTGTCTTGTTGGAAGGTGAACCTTCAGCCAAGTCTGAGGTCCAGAGCTCTGGAAGAGGTTTTCACCCAGGATATCTCTGTACTTGGCTGCATTCATGTTTCCTTCAATTGCAATCAGTAGTCCTGTCCCTGCAGCTGATAAACACCCCCATAGCATGATGCTGCCACCACCATTTTTCACTGTTGGGATTGTTTTGAGCAGGTGACGAGCAGTCAGGGCCGGCATCAGCACCCGGGCAAGTGCTGGGGCCTTGAGGTGCCTGCGGGGGGGCCCCTGCTGTCTGCCGCAGGACAGCATCCCCTGCCCTGTATCTGCCAGTGGCTGTAGGCCCCTGGGCGCTGTGTATGTGACCATGACAGTGGGCTCCTGGGAGCCCCGTGTGCTGCGGCCCCTGTCACCACCCCTCCCTCCTAACCTGTGTGGCAGATGTGATATCACAATGCCCGACTGCACTGAACTCGGAGCAGAGCTCTATAATCTTCGACACCTCCAGCACTTCCTGAACAGCTCCCGCCTCAGTGCAGACGGGCATTGTGATATCGCGTCTGCCACACAGGTTAGGAGGGAGAGCGGGGGGGATAGCGCAGCACACAGGGGGCCCCCATGTCAGGAATAAATACACAGCGCCCAGGGGTCCACAGCAGAAGGGACACCAATGCACTGCAGAGTATGTCCAGTGCTCTGCTGTGTCCAGTGCTCTGCAGTTTGTCCTGTGCTCTGCTTTGTGTACAGTGCTCTGCTGTGTGTGTCCAGTGCTCTGCAGTGTGTCCGGTGCTCTGCTTTGTGTGCAGTGCTCTGCAGTGTGTCCAGTGCTCTGCTTTGTGTACAGTGCTCCGCAGTGTGTCCAGTGCTCCACAGTGTGTCCGGTGCTCCACAGTGTGTACAGTGCTCTGCTGTGTGTGTCCGGTGCTCTGCAATGTGTCCAGTGCTCTGCTGTGTCCAGTGCTCTGCACAGTATGTCCAGTGCTTTGATGTGTCCAGTGCTCTGCTGTGCGTCCAGTGTGTGGCGCCCCGCAACGAGTGCGTCACAGGAGGGTATTGCATCCGTGACTGAAGATGCAATATTCTCCGTCTCAGCAGTGACATGGTTAACCCTCAGAGCTCCATACCCTACATGCACCATCAGAATAGAGGGCCAATCAGGTCCTGGTGGGTGGAGTGTAGGAGTAGAGTGTAGGAGTGGCATGTAGGAGAATATAGAAGATGGAGAGAGAAGAAGTGGTCGGAGGGGAACGTAGGAGAAGAGGGCTCTGCACAGTTCTGTGCAGCCCTACAGATCACCTACCGGTTGGCGCCATTACCCGGTGCCCCACAACCGGAACCTGGGCGACCATCTAAACGGGTCAAAATACACCCGCGCCCATCAACCGGATCACTGGTTCTGAAGCTAGCAAGTTGTTCATCACTGCTCAGCAAACCAGAAGTGGAGGGACTGCTCTCTAGGAGCACCTCACTGCAGCCGCAATCAGAGCCGTCTTGCCAGCGGAGTACCCACCAAAAGGAATCTGTCTCCCCTCACATCGGGCTGTATACACCGGCAGGGAAATTTAAGTAGCCCCCTTGTACCCGAACTGGCACACTAAGGCGACATCGGCAAATGGAATAAGTTTAGAACGAGAGAACACCGCGGAGCTCTGAAACAACACCGGTTACGTGGCCATCCCGATACGTGGCCATCTCTTGTCTTTGGGTCCATTTGAAGCCGGAATAAAGGACTACTAAACAGATTTACTAAGGAGTGCTGCAGTGGAAATTTTTTGAGACGTATGTATGCAAGGCTGTGAAAAAAGCCAAGCTGCTCTGCACCCTGATGGCGTTGCTGCTCAACAGGTTCACTTACTTATATAATACTGTATATATATGCAACCAGATTGTGTTAAAGGGGCCCACTGAGACTCTCGCTCTGGGCCCACAGAAACCTGGAGCTGGCCCTGCGAGCAGTGGCTGGTGTTCTCCACATATACCGCTTACAATTATCACCAATAGTTTCTATCTTTATCTCATCGGACCAGAGAATCTTATTTCTTATAGTCTGGGAGGCCTTCATGTGTTTTTATGCAATCTCTATGTGGCTTTCATACGTCTTGCACTAAGGAGAGGCTTCTGTTTGGCCACTCTGACATAAAGGCCCAACTGGTGGAGGGCTGCAAGTGATACTTGACTTTGTGGAACTTTCTCCCATCTAACTATGGCATCTCTGGAGCTCAGCCACAGTGATCTTGGGGTTCTTCTTTACCTCTCTCACCAAGGCTTTTCTCCCACGTTTACCCAGTTTGTCTGGATTGCCAGGTCTAGGAAGACTTCTGATGGTCCCAAACATCTGCCATTTAAGGATTATGGAGGCTGCTGTGCTCTTAGGAACCTTGAGAACTGCAGAAATTCTTTTGTAACCTTGTCCAGATCTGTGCTTTGCCACAATTCTGTCTCTGAGCTCCTTGGGCAGTTCCTTTGACCTCATGAATCTCATTTGGTCTGACATGCACTGTGAGCTGTGAGGTGCATGCTTTTCCAAATCAAGTCCTATTAGTTTAATTAAGCTGAACTCCAGTGAAGGAGTAGAACCATCTCAAGGAGGATCACAAGGAAATGGACAGCATGTGACTTAAATACGAGTGTCTGAGTAAATGCTCTGAATACTTATGACCATGTGATATTTCAGTTTTTCTTTTTTAATAAATTTTCATGAAATGTGCAGAGTGTACATTAATGAGAAAAAATGAACTTTTTTAAATTTACCAAATGGCTGCAATAAAGCAAAGAGTGAAAAATGTAAAAGAGTCTGCATACTTTACCCACTGTATAATAAAAACATGTCACCTCTTTTTGCCTCCTCCTGGTTTTGACTTACAAGTGAGTTTAAAAACTTCCCAAATACTCAATATCTGCATGTGTGCACATGGCCTTACAATAATTGTAAAATAAAAATTCTAAAAAAAGACACTTATGGTACATTGTATTCTACTTTTTTTTCAGGTTTTTGATGAAACAAACAAATGATACTCGGACCCTCCTCTAGTGTTCAGAGTAAGGCTGCTTTCGCTTAAGCGGTTTTTGAATTTCGCGGCAGATCCGGTAAATTTACTGCATCTGCCGCGTAACAGCAAATCTGCAGCAAGCCCTCATTCATTCTCTATGGGACTTGCGGCAGTTGTGACAAGTGCAGTTTTGCCGCGATGTAACAGCACAAAAAACACGCAGCTAGCCGAGGTTTTTTGACTTGCCGCAAGTGACGGATTTGCCGAATCGTGGCAAAACCACACTTGCTGCACCTGTCCGCAAGTCCCATAGAGAATGAATGGGGGCTTGCCGCAAGTCAACTGTTACAAGGCAGATCCGGCAGACTTACCGCATCTGCGGCGATTCAGTAAAAACGCTGATATGAAAGGTCCCTAAAAGGGGTATTCTTCATGCTTATAATCACTGGAGAACATGAATTAGAGACATACAATGTGGACTCACGTTTCTGAAGTGTAGCCAGCACAACCGTCCGGTGCTCGGGTGCCGTCGGTCATAGATTTCCACTCCGCAGTCCCTGCAGGATCCTGTGTCCCACGCGGCGTCCAGGCAGCCCTCCGGTGCACACTTCCTTGTACTAAGGTACGTCACTTCCAGTGCATTAAGACAGATGAAGCCGCACACGTTCGGTATATGCCCAATCCTTTATTCAGCCAGTAGGTAATTCACATGGTGAGGGTGGTGGGTAGGAGGAAGGGGGGGTGGTACAACGGCCGTTTCGCTAACGCAAGTGGAGCTGCAACAGGTACAATCCTGAATATAGGATTGTGCACATACCGAACGTGTCCGGCTTCATCTTTCTTAATGCACTGGAAGAGACATACAATGTGGCTCTGCTGGGCAATTAATTTTCTTTACAACTAAGCCAAACATCTAACCCCATCCACAAAATTAGAGTCCCTCATGGCTTTCCTCAGTTTAATGCCTCTTTTATAATCCCCATACAGTAAAAGACCCCCTATAATGCCCCACCACATAGTATGACACCAGTGGCGTAACTTCAGGCCCGGGGGCCCCGATACGAAAGCTCCAACAGGGCCCCCAATTATTGCAAATCTTAAATAGTATTAGTCTTTTTCTATAGGCCAAAGGGACTTTTGGGGCCCCCCTAGGCTGCAGGGCCCGGGTGCGATCGAAACCCCTACACCTGTGGTAGTTACGCCCCTGTGTATGACACCTTAGATACTCATTAATGGTTTTACAGTGCCTCTCTACCCACACAGTATGATGTGTGAGGCAGCAACCGGGAACCCGCTTGCAAAACGACAACAACACATGTTTTTAAGTTTAACCAATGTCTACCCGTTTATTTTTCACATATTAACAACATAACCCGGGTAGCATATTTGACACATATCACATTGATTAAAAACACCATACATAAACACATCATACATTTACATATAACATTACATAACACTTATATTGCACATAACATCTTTATAGTAACCCGGGACCTGTAACCATCTCTGTCCCCATTGGAGCTCTATTAACAGCTCCCGTGGTGGCTACGGCCTCCGGCCTACTCACACTATACATACGTTACAGTACGACGATGACCCCTCCGGGTTCATAACAGGGATTGAGCAACCTGAGTACCGGGTATGTCATGTATCCCCAAGGGGCTCTTTCCTGGACGTATCTCCGCCTACGTCCCGGTCAGAGTCCACCTGGTTCAACCATGGTGTCCCCACTCTAGGAGCCCTTTTAACCCCTGCTTCTGACCTTCGTTACATACGCCTCAACGGGCCCTGTGGGTCCCAATGGCGGTACCTGCCGCCTGGCTTTAGTCCCCCAGCATGATGATATACATTCACCCGTAGTCAGGATTCCTGCCTGACCGGGACCTTACATACCGTATGTGATCCATCATTCAAACGTCCATGGATCACACACCTGCTCACAGCCCATCATACACATCCATGGACTGTGGCCCCTCCATGACCATAACAGGGACCTGGTCAACCGTAGAATCCGGGCTAACCATGCGTCACCATGGCCTACTCACCACGGTACGGGCTATCAGTCGCCACCAAACCTCCATCTCATGGCAGGTCTCCAGGTCCACGACTGTACCCTGCGTCTGAGTAGCACCCTAATGGATCAGCCATGGTTCCCTTCTAGGAGCCTTCGTGACCCCTGTCTCTGGCCACAGGCACACCCACACCATTAGAGGTCGTGGTTGAGGGACGGGTACCCTCTGCAAGCAGCAGGGCAAGCCTCCCTCTCGTCCCAAGGACGGAACGCCTCCAACATCATCCACACTAGCTGGGTCACTCTCTCCCCACATCATTATACATGGGTCTTACATATAGGCCATCATCTCTCATTCAGGGCCGTTACCTAAGCCCTCATACACATAGTTAAACACGTTCTGTTTCATCAGGTCCTTTAACTGAGCACTCTGACTCGGACCCAAAGGCGGTCTATGCCCGCCTGGCCCACTACATACGATTGCCTCCAAAGGCTACATACATTCGCCTCCCGAAGGGCTACTTTCATTCCGGTTCATCAGGACCTTTCTGTGACTCTACTGAGTCGGTCCCAAGGGCGGTCTATACTCGCCTAGCATGATTTACACACACGGTGCACAGTTCCCACAATCATTCAGGAACTGCTTTTCTTACCGGGCACGGATCCGGGTCTCGCTACCTGGGTCACAGGTTCCACCAGGCATCCCCACAGGCTCCTTCCCGGACGTGAGGTGAACCATGTCCGGTCTAGCGTCCACGGGTCAACCACAGCTTCCCCCTCCAGGTGCGGACACGACCACGGACCTCGGCACCGGCATGGAGCTAGCATGCTCCCGTGTCCACACACAGAGCCTTGGACTGCTCTGCACTCAGGCTGCTCTCAGCCCACATGCTCTCAGGCTGGCAATCTCTAGATGAATCTCAGCAGGCTCTCAGCTTCCAGAATCAATCTCAATCTGAATGACCCAATCACTCACCTGGCTGCCTCTTATCGTGCCAGCCACTCCCACATGGACACACCCCCTTAGCTGCCGGTAATCAGCCTTTCACACAGCTCAGGTTAACTCCCTGTGTTCCGGGTTGTCAGCACTCAGCCCTTATTCCTTAGGGACTCCTCGATCTCATCTCACTCTCACTGCCGCTCATTAGGCTCATGAAACCCTGTCCAAAGTTGGTTCACACAGCATTATCAGTCAAACCGGCCAGTGTGCACAGGATCATACCTTGATCCTGCATGTGACGCGCCCCGGCCATGAGGATCATGCCGGCGGTGCCTCACAGATGCCTCTGTTTCAACCAGAGCTGGGGTGCGTGAGGTACTCGGTCACCGGGGCTTCTGTGTGGGATGTCACGGGTGGTCGGTATCCCCGGTGCCGTGCCCTGGCGAACAATTATACCAGGTGTTGTTGGTAAAACGGTGGGGGTGAAAGGGGTTATTTACAGGGGAACGTGACGCCACCTGTAGAGTCCGGTAAAGTGGTACCGGCGCTGCCAGCCGACCGCTGAGGTGATGGAGGAGGGCAGCAGTGTGTGGTACAGCTCCCCACAGGTGGAGCTTTACCTCAGGGCAGCTGTGGTGATGAGACGGTGAGGGAGGACAGTGATGGTAAATGGTGGTGCAGTTCTTACCCTTCTGCTGTTGATGTTGATGATGTTAAGTCCTTTGAGCTGCGGCAGGAAGAATAACAGAAACCGTTTCCATTTTAACTTTGCTTTACTCGGTACTGGCTGATGGCATAACAATACACGGTACAGTTTGGTTTAGGGTGTTGTTACCAAGTCAGGATTTCTCTTAAGGAGTCTTTAGATGTTCTCTCTCTGTCTTTCAGGGTTTCTATTCTCTTTCTAGATCTTTCCTTCTTTCCCACCTTTGAAGAGCTCACCCGCCAGTCCTGCAGTCTGTGTCTAGTAGGCTTAACTTGACTATTACCGGTCCAAATGGGAACAGCAGGAACGCACAAGTTTCCCACCTGACACCGGGTTTCAGTCTTTCCTCACTAGTGTAGGACCGTCTTTTGGGCATGAGGGGAGAGGTACCTTTATGGGGCTGTCAGCAACCCGGTCCTGTTGGGCCTGCAGCTCGTCGGCTTCGCAGTCAGGGCTGAACTCCTGGCTGCCTCGGTCGTCCGTGTCACCTGTGTACCCTCAACATGACCAGCTGGCTCCTACCAGTCTTGGTCCGTTGCCATCTGTTCTGGGCCCCCTCATAAAGATGGGGTACCCTCCACTAAGCTGAGCCGCCAGGCGTGACCACACTGTCTGCCTTCCCAGCACCGACTGAGGTAAATTCTCAACTGTCACTCTGCTCTATCCTAAGCTCCGCCCCCACCTGTGGAACCTACTATATTACAGTTTCCCCTACTCTAAGTGGTGCGGTCCTAAGTGAGTACTAAAAATAGACTCCATAAGATTTAAATCCTAACCTAGCAACTTACAAAGAAAAACACATTTTATATTCAAGTGTAATACCATTCTGTGGCGCATACCCGCAGGGGCGCCACACAATGCTTCAGATGAGAAGGGGTGGCATCAGTTCCTACATGCAACTGCTGACACCACTCCTCATGCTGAAGCATTGTGTGGCGCCCCTGAACTTTTCTGAATCACGTGGTAATTGAAATGTTAAAAACTCTGCCCTTAGAAGAGCGCAACCAGTGGCCAGAAAAGTTACCAGATCTAGTTGACATTTACAACAACATCCCAGTAAGTTCAACAAATTGCACCCCTGCATACCTCATGAGAGCAAGACCAGGAAAATTGCCAGCAGACTTTGAGTTAGGCATAGTAGTTCCTGAAGCAGATACTACAGATACAGATTGGGATAGTAGAAGGAAGGAACAATACCAGAAAATCCAAGAATGCGTTGAGAGAAGTTTGGAAAGATCAAGAGGAAGACAAGAAACCAACTTCAACAAGAGTGCACAAGGAACGCCCTTAACACCAGGTGAATTGGTTTTGAGAAGAAAAAGAAGAATGCACAAACTAGATGATCAGTGGGAAACAGAGCCATACACTGTATTACCATCCAATTTTGATAACCAGAAAACCTGTTTAATAAGCAAAGATCATGGTGAAACTACAGCAACAGTGTCCAGAGATCGTTTGAAAAAGTGCCCTCAACAGCTTCAACCAGAAGAAGATGTACCTTGTCCAAAGCCAGAAGAGCAAGAGAAGCCAAAGACAGTCCAGACAATCATTGGAGAGTTACCAGCAGATTGGCCTCAAATAGAAGGTACATATCTAATCCCAACTTTAATGTTTCCATCAGCAGTAGAAGTGCCGAGAATACAAGAACCACCCGTTGTTCCGGAACCAGAGATCCCTGCAATCGGTGAACCTGCCAGTCCACTAGAGAGACTACGCCAATACTACGGTATTACAACAACACGTAGATCTGATAGACTGAGAGATAGAGCATGCACTGCATCAGGTACAGACATTAGTAACACACCAGTGCTACGCAGGTCAACCCGTAGTAACTTTGGTCAGCCACCACTTAGATACAGAGAGTAGGCGATAAAATGTGGGAAAATGTAAAAATGTTTAAAATGTAAATATGTTATTAATGGTAGTGTATAGAAGGGTGGAGGAACTGGACTAGCCCCCATGCACATGAAGTTAGGAAAAGAAAGTGCTTGGGGGTGGTATAAGTGAAGCCAGGCCTCCTAAGCAGATACACCTGTATTGTATATAGTTATGATTTTTAATTTTTAAGAGGCTTGACCTGTTGAACTTTTGAACTTTTCCTTTTGCTTATTTTTATTTATTTATTTATTTATTTTTAAATGGACCATAGCCACAGGACTGGTAGTGGCAAACCCCTGTTTCAACACCCCCTAAACAGCCTGCAGCGAATGGACTAGCGCTGTATGGACTGGTAACCTGTTTTCTTATTTTTTTTCTTGGTTTTTGTAAATTTTTCATTTTTAAGACTTTGTTCAATAATCAAATGTAAATAGTTATAACCTGTTGTGTTTATGAAAAATGTTTCAGTCCCGGAGGACTGTGTTTAACTAGGGGGAATGTGGCACCCCTGCGGGGATTGCCACAGGTTACACTGGTGCAAGGAAGGATTGACACCTTGGTTTGTTCAGCACACAACACCTTCCACTCCAGACCTGAAGGGGGAGCTCTACTGGCTGCATTAAGTCAGTTCCCCTTTAATGAGATCCAGGCTGAGAGGAGGAGACAGTTGGTCCTAGGAGACAGTTGCTAGGCGGAGTTCGTGTGAGGAGAGGAGAAAGGTGGAGGCAAAGCTGTTGGTCTCTGGAAAAGACAGATGCCAGGACCAGAAGGGACCATTTTGTCAGCTGTTCACACCCCAGGGAAGGGGCCGGAGGCAAGGAGAAGAGGTAGGGAATAAGAAGAGGGATTAAAAGACATTCCCCTTGAGCACAACCGGACACTGGAGTCCGAAGCTGTGGGCTTATAGAGCCACAGTAAAAAGCCCAGTAGTTTCAGGTGAAGTTTAGCCCTGAAAGAAGATAGTAGAGATATTAAAAACTAACCAAACAGAGGACCAGGGGCCACAGGATAAACCGGGTTCCCGCAGAAGGGCCTGATTGTTAGTTTTAGACAATAGAGAATTGGAGAGCTCAAACTCAGGCAAGACTCATCCCTCAAGGCAAAGAATAGAGATAAAGGAGGCCTCAAATCCTTCCAAGGAGCTGATCCTAAATTGCACCAGGGACCTGGTTATTACTCAGAACTGTACCTGTTTTGTGACTACTAGTAAAAGGTACCGGAACAACTATCCCTGTGTGTATGTGTGACTGTTCATTGGCTATAACCCACCATCTTCCTCCTTCACTGCTCTCTCTCACCATCTTCCTTTATTGCTGCCCTGAGGTAAAGCTCCACCTGTGGGGAGCTGTACCACACTTTGCTGCCCCCTCCATCACCTCAGCAGCCGGTTGGCAGCGCTGGTACCAAATTACCGGACCCTACAGGTGGCGTCACGTCCCCCCCCCTGTAAATAATTCCCTCACAACCCCCTTCAAATGATCCCCAGGGCACGGCACCGGGATACCGTCCACCTGTGACTCCCTACTCAGCAGACCCGGTGACCGAGTACCCCCAGACAGTCCTGGCCTCATTATTTTCTGGCGTCACGAACAGGACGAACCAGCCTGGTATCTACCAGGTGAAGTGTGCCTTAAGACTTTATTAATTGACTGTTTGTGCGGCCGCCATTACACCGCCTCAGAAATTACAGCTGCGTCACAGCAGGAAAAAGTGCGGGAAGATAAGCCCCGCCCCCTTCCACTCTGCCGGAGAGACTGAGGAAAGCGCAGCTCCCTGTGAGAGAGAGACCTGAGGTGCCCACTCCAGCTGCAGAGCCGCCAACGGCTAAAGAAACCAGTTTTCATCTTACAGGTTGGCAGTCATTAACTAGGGGGGCCTCACCATGAGTGACACAGATGATGTGCAGGTCCCTGACAGGGGAAATGGCGAGAACGCAGTACCTGAAGCAGCAGCCCAAATAATGCCTATAGCCATGCCGTATGTACCGGGTGCCAAGTGGTTACCGACATATGAAGGTAAACCTGGTACGTTAGCAACATTTAAGCATAAGATGTGTGCAATGCTGGAAATGTATGCTATGACACGGACAACCGAGGCAGCCAGGAGTTCAGCCCTGACTGCGAAGCCGACGAGCTGCAGGCCCAACTGGACCGGGTTGCTGACAGCCCCACAAAGGTACCTCACCCCTCATGCCCAAAAGACGGTCCTACACTAGTGAGGAAAGACTGAAACCCGGTGTCAGTGGGAAACTTGTGCGTTCCTGCTGTTCCCATTTGGACCGGTAATAGTCAAGTTAAGCCTACTAGACACAGACTGCAGGACTGGCGGGTGAGCTCTTCAAAGGTGGGAAAGACAGAAAGATCTAGAAAGAGAATAGAAACCCTGAAAGACAGAGAAAGAACATCTAAAGACTCCTTAAGAGAAATCCTGAGTTGGTAACAACACCCTAAACCAAACTGTACCGTGTATTGTTATGCCATCAGCCGGTACCGAGTAAAGTAAAGTTAAAATGGAAACGGTTTCTGTTATTCTTCCTGCCGCAGCTCAAAGGACGTAACATCATCAACATAAACAGCAGAAGGGTAAGAACTGCACCACCATTTACCATCACTGTCCTCCCTCTTAAGGAGTCTTTAGATGTTCTCTCTCTGTCTTTCAGGGTTTCTATTCTCTTTTTAGATCTTTCCTTCTTTCCCACCTTTGAAGAGCTCACCCGCCAGTCCTGCAGTCTGTGTCTAGTAGGCTTAACTTGACTATTACCGGTCCAAATGGGAACAGCAGGAACGCACAAGTTTCCCACCTGACACCGGGTTTCAGTCTTTCCTCACTAGTGTAGGACCGTCTTTTGGGCATGAGGGGTGAGGTACCTTTATGGGGCTGTCAGCAACCCGGTCCTGTTGGGCCTGCAGCTCGTCGGCTTCGCAGTCAGGGCTGAACTCCTGGCTGCCTCGGTCGTCCGTGTCACCTGTGTACCCTCAACATGACCAGCTGGCTCCTACCAGTCTTGGTCCGTTGCCATCTGTTCTGGGCCCCCTCATAAAGATGGGGTACCCTCCACTAAGCTGAGCCGCCAGGCGTGACCACACTGTCTGCCTTCCCAACGCCGACTGAGGTAAATTCCCAACTGTCACTCTGCTCTATCCTAAGCTCCGCCCCCACCTGTGGAACCTACTATATTACAGTTTCCCCTACTCTAAGTGGTGCGGTCCTAAGTGAGTACTAAAAATAGACTCCATAAGATTTAAATCCTAACCTAGCAACTTACAAAGAAAAACACATTTTATATTCAAGTGTAATACCATTCTGTGGCGCATACCCGCAGGGGCGCCACACCTCCACAGTGCTCTTCCCCCACTGACCTTCCCCAACTCCGGCACTGTCCTACTGGTCCAAAGACAGCTGATACCGTAGGCTTATAGTTTTTAAGGTTGAGGGTAGACTTTAAGTCCATTGAGTTCAACCTATAGCCTAACATGTTGATCCACAATATCCAAACAATAGGCTCTATATTTCGGTAAAAATTCCTTCTGGACTCTACATACGACTAATCAGACAAATTCCTCAGATCAATGCCCATGTGTTTTCCCATTGGTAGGCTACGTGCATATGATCAGTAATAGCAGCATTTTGGTATGCAATGTATTACCTCTTCGTTCAACAATACAAGCACAGTGGATGAGATTTCTAGAAGTCCCATGCTCACTGTGCTTTTCCCTGCTGCAGCGTGTTTTCACCTGATGTACAGGTTGCCGCACTTCCGCATTTTCGCAGCATGTCAATTTATTGCTGTGGAACCGGACATGATCTTGGTGGGTGAATGCAGGGAAAAAGCCACCCTACCCCAAATGCAGATTGTGGGCACAGGGCAGCTGCGTTATTCCTACGTTCTCCCGCAGATTCCCTAAGGTCCAAAGACCAAGAGATGTCAAGTGTTTCTTTGATCGTCTGCACGTACCCTTTGAAATTTCCAGGATTATGGAACTGCCGGGTAGGCTAACCTCTACTGTGCCTGTATCTCCCATTCACTTCTATCATATTTATGGATAGTGTTGCACTGCCTACTCCGCTGTTTGTGTAATCCAGTACTGACCAATTAACAGGTTTCTGGAGATGTACACCCCTTATTTCCATAAGTACAATACCACTTTTTTATACCATTTTTTCAATACCATTTGTTTTCCAATAGGATAGAAGAACTAAAGTGATTAAAGTATATTATATTCACACTTTTTTTTAACTCCTATAAATTCAGTGGTAAGGTTATTTGGGTAATTTACGCTGTCTGGAAAATCAAATTGAGAAATTTGGAGACTTTAAGGTGTTTTATTAGAATTATTAAGCAAATGAGTAAATGTTTGAGAAGAAGGAAAGTAAATCTAAAAAGTGTGCCCTGGAAACATGAGCACTCTAAGTACTTTTCAGGTTAGGCTTCTGTCAAAACGGCTCCCAAGGGTTCAGCCTGGTGATTTTGGTGCCAGAGAGAAGCCTAGAACAGTGATGTGTGATGTTCATGGGCTGGCAGCCTGAAAAGTGTGAGCGCGACCGACATCTCATTGTTCGGTTGTGACTCCATTCTAATACAACACTTCTCTCTGTGATCATTAACCCTTTTATGCAAGTGAAAATCAGCAAAAAAAGCCAGCACCACAAGAAGATAGATTGCACTAAAAATTGTTAAATGCACATATTCCTTGAGATATTTGGCAAAATATTGATCAATCTTTTGAGCCACCTGGCTATGTCAAGGCAATCTCATCAGGGTGGTCCTACTCTATATATTTATATTTTAGTTTTACCATGTGGCCTCCAACATAGACATAAAGCAGACCATTGAAAGCTGCATTTACTGTTATGAACTGATGACTCAGGAGTAACATTCAGATTCCATAAAAGTCATTGGTAACTGTACTGACCGTAATCCCTGACTACACACCGCAACTAGAAGTAGCCATGGGATGTAACTAAGCAGACCTAGACACCTCTGCACAGCCGGAGAACTAACTGCTCCTAAAGATGGATGTAGGAAAAGCTATTTTGCCTCAGAGCAGAACCCCAAAATAATAGCAAGCCCCCACAGATATTAACTGGTAAACCAGAGAAAGAAAAACAAACACAGGCAGAGCAGAGCAAAAGGTTTAGCAAAAGAGGCCAAAGTAGCTATATAGGAAAGACAGGATAGAATACTATTGCGGTCAGTATAAAACACTATAAAAAAAAACACCAACAGCAGATAGAACAAAAATTACCCTGAGTCACTAAGACTTGGCGCCCTCTATATCTGTAGACTTCTATAAATCAAATGCCAGCAGAACTGGAAATAACAGATAATAGTGAATGGTAAAATTCCTAGGAAGAAAACTTCCCATCTGAGAGCAGATAAACAAATATACAGACTAAATTGCAAACCCACAGCTCAGAATAAGACAAAACATAAGCAGAACTTTAAGCACAAAAAAGCGTGCCACAAATTATCAAAAAACCATCCACTTAGCTTGCAAAGAATTCCTCAGAGCAGAAGAAACCAGAGAGATGTGAACTCCTCCAGGAACTAAAGACATTTGGCAAGGATTGATCCACTTCAAACCATTCTATGCTCCAAGATCCAGATTGCCAATCATCACCATCACCTGTGAAGCCCATACAGTCAGCTGCATCATCAGCAACAACCACCGGAGAGAGCTCCAATGAATTCACAACAATTTTTTCTGGTGCATTTCAAAACCCGCTTCCTTGGTGCCAGACTTGTGCATGTGAATAAAGGCAAATCAGGCCCCTGCACATGTAGCTGACAGAAGCGGGTTTGAGATGCACCAAATAAATGCTGCTTTTAATGATTCTGCTTTATATGTATGTTGGAGGCCGCATGGCACAACTAAAATAAAAATATAGAGAGTAGGACCACCCTGATGAGATTGCCTTAATATGACAGGGTGGCTCAAAAGATTGATCAGTATTTTGCCAAATATCTCAATTTTTTAATATTATACAGTATGGAAGGAATATGTGCATTTTGGCTTTTATTGCAAGCTATCTTCTGGTGGTGCCAAAAGAGGGAACACAAAAGATGTATCATTCTATATTTTTCCATCATTTTAGCTTCTTCAGGTTAATGCAATTGTCACCTCTGCGTCGTACGATATTGATAAGGCAAGTTGTGGCAATTGCAGAGTAAATGTAGAATTACGTGGTACTTGATCAAATTAAAGAGGGTCTGGTTGAGGCCGCCACAGTAGATGTCTTATTTTCTAGCAGCTGTCTGTTCTGTTGTTATGACATAGCGAGGAGGCGCCCAGTGTGCGATGCAAAAAGAGGGAATATACAAAGAAAAAGTAAAAGGGGGCAATGACAATAGGGAGAGGGGTGACCCCTACACATTCTCCTGAGGCTGAACCCACACTGCCTATCACTCCTAGACGTTTCTTTCACCCCTTGTGTGAACACATGCTTAAGCCCTGGCTAACCCTGGGATAGCCCTAGCTAGTGAGAAGGGCAGCAAGACACCAGTTTTACTGCCGTACTACAAAAAGAAAACACTGGGAGAGAGACAAAGAAATTGAAATCAAACAAATGGAACTTCACAGCTTCCACAAGGACAACTTCTCCTGGGCGGTCAGCATAAAAG
>JARQOC010000004.1:600240823-600261427 GCA_033576535.1 Allobates femoralis
GCATATAGTGACATCAGAAATGGAGCTGGAGGAGGGCAGACACAGGCTACAGTGGTGATACAGAGGGATCCCTATAGTGCTCCTGACCCCTCCACACGCCCTCAGATGCCATATGAGAGATCTGAAGGATCAGCAGCATTGTCTCTGGAGGGGAGAGTCCCTGCAGCACTGGACTTTGACAACATACCTCACTCCCCTATTAGCCCACAGAATCTGGATGATCTCCTAAAAACACTTCCTACCAAACAGGATCTAGACAATATGGTGGCTAGACGTGAAGCCTCCCAAGAAAAAAGCCTTGTCTACTCTGTGCAGTGACATAAATCTCCTGAACATATCCTCTCTCACTGCAAAGATTGAAAAGCTAGAAAAAAGCAAACTCCATATGCAGTAAATGGTGCTGCTTTTAGATGATCAAGAAAACCAAGGGGGACGCAATAACCTCCGCCTCTGTGCCGTCCCTGAGGGTATCTCTGCATCCTCCCTCAACCCTGCAAGGTCTCTGAGATCTTCATTAAGGTCTCTCAGAGACCCCTGGACTCTGTGTTTACATTTGACAGAGTCCACAGGGTATAATGCCCGTCGACCTCACAGGTTTCTGGCCCACATGACATCCTGTGTAGATTACACTACTACACGGACAGGGAGACCATCCTACAAAATGCCTGGTCCCATGGTAAACTCCTCATGAATGATGTGGAGGTTTGTCTCTTCCCTCATGTGTCAGCTCGCACCATAGCAATGAGGCATCTTCTATCCCCATTGTTGCACCTAATCAAGGACCTCAAAGCTTCGTACAGAAGGGGCCATCACACCTAGTCGTAAAAAGAGGAGATGCTCAATTCTTCCTCAAAAGACATGAGGACCTGCCAGACCTCTTCAGACTTTTGGACACTACGCCCATCTTGATCCCGAACTGGCTATTGGATTTTTCGCTACAAACATCACAGGGTGACAGGAGGAGATGCAGTTGACAATCCTCTAATTTGAGGAGATCGGGCTCTGTAGGAGGCCCCGCTAAACGCAAAGGCGGCAGACGCAGCCCCACCTGACTTTGACCACATGTTTTTTTTCTTGGATTCCAGCGTGTGGTCACTCTTCCTGATTTATTGATTGTGGGGGGACATAGGTCGAACTGTGAATGAGCACCTTTGTTAATGGTGTGGGTGCCCCCCTTTTTCCTCTCCCCCCCTTTTTTTTTCAGTTTTCTGTCATCATTTTGTAAGGTTTTTGCTCTGCTTATCCATCTGTTGATGTTTATACATTTACTATGTGGGTAGGCGGGGAAGCTGTTGCATGGTTCCCCACGTTTCTCCAAAACGATTATTGTACTGTGTCCCTTCCCGCCATAGCAGGAAGTTGATATTCTCCGGTGTATATCCGGGGCTAAGAGTTTGGTTTTAAGTAACCTTTGATACACTTTCCATAAGTTTCTTTTCTTCTCCACCAACTGTTGGACTAGTCTGAGACCACACTAAACCGTCTTTATCTCTCTACTCCCTAATTCTCTTAGCGCTTTCTCTTCCTCTCTTTTTCCTACTTCCCCTCTTTTTCCTTCCCCCCTTCCGTTCTTTTTCAACTACTTTACCCCCATCTAAACCCCTCCCTTCTCCCCCTCTTTTTTTTCTCTCTCTCTTTCTTACTCCTTCTAGGTGGGAGTTAGTGGCCAGTGCCCTATATACCTTCAAGATGGCTTCCCTGTATCCTGGTCTCCTGCTCTATCTCCTGGGAATTCATAGACTCTTGGTTTGACCAATTAGGCTGAATGCTATTAGTGAAGGGATGGATTGCTTTGCAGCTATTTACCTTTGCCTCTCTATACCTCCCCAATACGAATCAAGGGACAGCCGTGTCAGATTTTTTGGAGCATGTAGGAGAATTCGCTGAGGGTACAATGGTCTGGGGGGTGACTTCAATATTGCTCTGGACCCTAACTTGGACACTTCCTCTGGTTGACATGCTTGCACTTTGCGTAGACTCCATCAACTCCTGCACGACACCAATTAATAGACTCCTGGAGACTGCTCCACCCAACAGAAAAGGACTACTCCTTTTATTCATCTGTACTTGACTCCTACTCCAGGATCACAGAGACCTACGCCTTGTGCAGGCAGCCGATATAAGCGCTATCACTTTTTCAGATGACGCCCTATACACGATTTCCCTTTCCATGCCAACACCGATTTCACGGCAGTGGCAATGGAAACGAATGGTGCCGTCACACAGCACGATCTGGCCAGCGATGTCGGAAGCGATGCGCGGGTGCCCGCTCGCTTCCGACATCGCTGGCCAGCTGTCACACAGCATCGCTGCGGCCGTCGATGCCGCAGCGATGCAGGCGGTGACATCGCTCGCTGGGCTCAGCCCAGCGAGCGATCCGCAGCAACGCTGCGGTATACGCTGGATCGCCGCTGACATCGCTCTGGCGATGTCACACGGCGTGATCCAGCCTTATCGCAGGTCGCCGGTTGACAGGTTTACGGTTCTTCCCGTAAACCTGACAACCTGCTACCAGCGATAAAACGCGGTCGCGCCGCTCGTTTACACAGCGCGACGTCGCTAGCGACATCGCTGATACGTCACTTTTTCGGCGATGTCGCTAGCGACGTCGCCAGGTGTGACAGCACCATAAATGCCTCCCTTCTAGAGGATCCAATATACTCCCGGGAAGTGACACAGCCATTAAGTAATTACTTCTGTGACAACTCTGGCTCTGAGGTTTCCCCAAGCACCACTTGGGAAGCCCGCAAATGTGTAATTCGGGGCTTACTTATTAAACATGGGACGAGGCTGAAGAGGGAGAGAGATTGGGAGATGTCCTCCCTGCTCTCTCAATTGAGAGATCTCGAGACGGCACATAAACAAAGATCCCGGAAAGAGGTCGGTATTGAACTCTGTAGGGTCCGTGAGGAGCTTCGTAGAATCCTGTATAAAAGGGCTAAATGCTGGCTGCAAAATGCAGGCAACAGTTCTATGAATTTGGCAACAAGACAGGTACACTGCTGGAGGGTGATCTGAGACGGCAGGGGGCCAGAACATTTGTCTTGAATATAGGAGAATATAGGAGATTCAACGAAAAAGGCTCAACCCTCTTCTGAAATAGCGGAGGCATTTAAACAGTATTACATGGTGCTGTACAATGTAGATAGTGATAACCCTCTAAAACACTCACCAACTTTCCTCCCTAAAATTAGAGAATACTGTACCTTAAAATGGCCAACCTACCTAAATTACACTCCTCAGATGTTATGACACTGGAGAATCCAATTACCAACCGGAAGACCATACTGCTATAAAAGCTGCAAAAAGCAGGAGGTCGCCTGGTCCGGATGATTTCCCTTCGATTTATTACAAAAAACTGAAAGACCAACTATCCAGTCACCTTCTAAAGTTCTTTACTGACATGAATAGGGGTCATCCCCCCATGCAGACTCGCTGAGCTGAGAGCCCATATTTCAGTAATTCCTAAACCAGACAAAGATCCGGCTCAGTGTGTGAGCTATCGCTCGATTTCTCTCTTAAATAAGGATATCAAATTGTTTGCAGGATTGTCGCTGAGAGACTGGCTCCCTTGCTTTCTGGGGTGATTCACCCAGACCAGGCAGGCTTTATGATGGGGAGGGAGATTCGGGACAATACCGTTAAGGCGATCTACTTGGCCCACCAGGCTTGGTGCGGGGGGGTTCCTTCACTTCTTCTTTCTACAGACGCCAGGCAAAACAGCTAGAATCAGTCGCTTGACTCTACACAGACCAAAGACAGATGGAGGTGTGGGCCTTTCAAATTTTAAATACTACCATCTTATGACGGATGGTCGACTGGTGCAGGAACTCAACCGACAAGGCATGTGTTCACATCGAGCAGTGTTTCTGCCCGATCCCTCTGGATAAACTGTTTTGTCTTCTGACCTCTGTTCCGGCCAGTCTCCACTCTCATCCAAGATTGGGAACTACAGTAAAATACTGTAATATTCTATGGGTTAGACTCTTTATGATCCCTCCCTGATCCAAACTGACGCCGATATTAAGCCACCCGAATTTTACCTCTGCCCTCCGATATGAGGTGTTTTGAGGCGGGTCATTACAGGGTTGAATCTTTGGCGAGAGGAATGACTGGCCTTCACTACCTTCTCTCAGAGCATGGGACAACTCTACCCCCCTGGGATGGTGGCGATGTTTCCAACTACGTCATACGCTCGCTTCCACCGAAACGCTGTTATGAGCGCCCAAAAACACCCTATGAGACTATATGCACAAGTTCGGGACCTGCTAGACACACATTTTGTTTACTCAATGTTGGTGTATCCTCCGGATCGGCGCCCTCCAAATTTTATAACAAAATGGGAGTCCGACCTTAATATTAAATTCTCTGAGACGCAAATATCATTTGCCTCCTCGCCCACAGCTCCTCTATATGCTCCAGATATCAAAAGACGGGGTATAAACTTAATTCAAGATGGTATAGGGTGCTGGAAAAGTTGAAGGCTATGTACCCTGAGGCTGATGTCAACTGCTGGAGATGTGGGAAATCATGTGGTTCATTTGTTCACATTTTTTTGGAATGTGAAGCGCTTAAACTCTTCTGGCAGGGGATAGAGGAGATGACGAGACAGGTTGCAAATTACACCAAACCCTTGACTCCAGCCTTGGTTTTACTTTACCTATCTGAAGAACCCATTTCAATCTATAAAAATCCCCTTCTCACATTCTTTATTATAGCTTCGAGGGCTTGTATTCCTGAGCTTTGGGGTAAAACCTCACCACCAAACCGATGATTTCGCACTGGGTCCATAAAGTAAATGAGATAATGTATATGGAAGATTTGACTGCCACTATACACAATGCCAATTTGAAATTCTAATGAAAGAAAAAGGGGGGAGGGGAACAAGAGGCGCAATAGTGCCTTATCACTTAGACACTTTATAGTACGGTGGTATAAAGGAACCACTCACCTATTTCAGTTGTGCGACCCACAACTGGTATGCAGACATGTAGTGTTTAATCCGGATGGCTGCTGCTGGACTCCCACCGACCACTTGCACGTGGAATCACACAGTAAAAAAATGGGAAAGGAAACGGTGTTCACCAGTCCGCGCTGCCAGGATCCACTTATTCCAGGGAAGAAACTCACGATCAGATGTGATATGATCAAAACCTTTTATTGCATCCAACGCGTTTCAACGCCTTTCCTGGCGTCTTCCTCAGGCATCCCTGAGGAAGACGCCAGGAAAGGCGTTGAAACGCGTTGGATGCAATAAAAGGTTTTGATCATATCACATCTGATCGTGAGTTTCTTCCCTGGAATAAGTGGATCCTGGCAGCGCGGACTGGTGAACACCGTTTCCTTTCCCATTTTTTACAATTTGAAATTCTGGAACATCTGGGCATCATGGATGAATTTCCCACAAACAGACAAATATAAATTAACTAGATATAAGCCCGATGCTATCACTTCGGGAGGGTGGCGTGTGTACGCTCTCTTCCCTGTCAGCTGTCTCTCCTCTCTGTGACTGTCTTGCTCTCTTTACTGTGGCTATCTCGCTCTCCTTGCTGTGGCTGTCTCACTCTCTTTGCTGTGGCTGTCTCACTCTCTTTGCTGTGGCTGTCTCACTCTCTTTGCTGTAGCTGTCTCACTCTCTTTGCTGTAGCTGTCTCGCTCTCCTTGCTGTGGCTATCTCGCTCTCCTTGCTGTGGCTATCTCGCTCTCCTTGCTGTAGCTATCTCGCTCTCCTTGCTGTAGCGGTCTCGCTCTCCTTGCTGTAGCTGTCTCGCTCTCCCTCTTACCTCTATGCGGCGCTGGTCTGGTGTAGTGTGAGGTTGTCACAGACCTGTAGTGATGTCAGAGTCATGTGATCAGTCACGTGACTCTGACATGACCACAGGTCCTGCAGTCACCAAGGTGGACACAGGTGAATCTGAGGCGTGCTGGGGACGAACACCTAGCAGGAGGGGGAGATTGGGGGCGGACTGCTGGGGGGGTGAGGGGAGCGATATTGGTGTGCGGTGGTGGTGGACGGCGTTAGGATCCATATTGTTACACGCATTAGGGAGTATGGGGCAGAGGCGGAAGTAACAAAGGTGGACATCAGGGAGGAGCCAAATTCACAATTATATAGATAAGATGCTGGGTGGCACCGAGGGTGCGGGGCCTGGCCACTGATTTCTTTAACTATTTTTTGTTTTTCTCCCGCACCCCTCATACCACCACTTCTTTATTTCCTATCTTCGCTGTATTCTTCTCCTCTTTCCTCTTCTTCAGCATATATCACATCTTTTCTTGGTCCATTACCATAGATATCTGTTGGCCCTCATGACCTGTCAAGTATTTCTGACCCTATCGATGGGTGTGGTTGTCTTTTTTTTTGGCTCTTGATATATTCCATATGTCTAATGGTGGGTTTACACGTCCCGATATCGGCCCGATATCGGAGCCAACGACGCGGGAGCGTGCTTTTTGAGCGCGCTTTTCCCGCCATCGCATCGCCGGTTTAGACAGCCCGATATCTAGATACAACGTCCCAACGATGTGTAGTTGGACTGTCACACGGGACGATGCTGCTACAATGGCCATCCGATATCGGGCGGTTGAATAGCGCGCTCATTCAACCCCGATATCGTTTTGGCATCGTTCCAGCATCGCATTGTACGTTCAAACCGTACAACGCGCGAACGATATCGAGTCCAACTCCCGAACCACGTGACTTTTGGTCGGAGTTGGGTCGGAGTTGGACACCGATATCGCGACGTGTAAACCCACCATGACACTTATAGGCCAAATTTACTCCTACATATTCGAGTATGGCAAGAACAGTTCTGTTACACGGCCTTATTGTTTCCGGAGACCTGCTAGTTATCACAAGACATTCTCATTATTTGCCAATTGTTATTGTTATTTGTGAAAACTTTTAAATAAAGAATTATAAAAAAAAAATAAGTATTCATCCAGAGAAGTTGAACTGATGTAATTGATATTAGAATGGAATGAGAGGAGCTGTCTAGTCATCATCAACAACAATGATAAGAAGTTTCTGTCCACTTCGCACCATCCCATTTAGAAAGTATGTGGTACAATGTAGGTAATTGTTTCATACATTAAATTGCATAAACTGTGATGATGACAATGAAATTCATATAGGGTTCCCACGAGATCACACCACCTAACGGAAGAAACACATATCATTAATTTTCAGAGAGAAACGAACAAACAAATATATAAATACGGGCTGAAGTATATATATTTTGGGGTACTAATGACAGGATGAATAATTGCTACTTTAAGAACCACATTCCTGCCTCTATTGTCAACCACTGCCAATAATTGTATCCTATAATAATCATTCACTGTGAAATCTGGTAATACTGCAATCTTCTAATGTGATTTAGCATATACATATTTACTTTTGTTCTTATGAGCTGGAATCTCAAACCGTCATGGGTTGTCACACATACACAATTGCGAATAAGAATCGTGCTGAGTAAATGAATTCAATGTGTCTCCAGGTTCTAATGGAAGCAGAGAGCAACAAGCATTTATCACTCCTACATTTGTAATGGGAGAGATCTAAAGCGGCTGAATAAGAGCATTGTGCCGCCGGCCCTTTCATGTTCTGCTTAGCTACTATGGTACATTCTAGCGGAGTCTAACACCATTTAATCCTCACCTTGATCAGCGTGCATTAAAGTGTTGACACGGATTTGGGATTCTTTTATCTCATCATGTGCGGATTTGAGAATTGTCTTGTTCTAAGCATTTTCCTGATTACTATTCCTTCATCACTAGATGCACAAATGGTTAGTCTTTAGAGTGCCTTCACATTTGCGTATGGGAAGGCAGCGTATGCTGCGTTCCCATACGCAGTCAAACGCATGCGCACTGCGTTCCTATGTTTAACATAGGAACGCATAGTGCCTGCGTTTGCTGCGTTCGGGTGCGGATGTGGACGATATCTGCTCCCTCCAGAATCCTGCGTCCGCACCCGGGACGCAACATGTTGCATTTTTTGGAGTATGAAAAATCCGCAACCATCCGCATGCGGACACCTGCGGATATTATTAGCATTGCTGTCTATGAATACGCAAGGCTAAGCAACACATTGCGTATGACTTGTTTTGGGACGCATGCGGACAGCATAGTGCGCATGCCCAGAAAAGGTTTAAAGGTAGACGCCCACTCTCCACCCATGAGAATAAACGCATGCGGATGCATAAACGCATGCATACGCAAGGAAACGCTGCGTTTTTTAATAGGATTTTGGATGCACTTGCATATAAAAAAAACGTGCGGTTGACTGCGTATGCATGCATATTGCCTTGCGGATACGCATGCGCATCATACGCTGCGGCGGCAAACGCTAATGTGAAGCCAGCCTAAGTGTTTCCTCCTTTAGAAGGAAAGTCCCTTGTTTGGACATAAGTCCATGTTCCCCTTAAAGGTGTTGTGCTAAATAAATAATTTCCTATTAATTGGATAATGGATAACTTATTTATCACAGAGGTCCGACCTGTAGAGCCCCCACCACTACCAATAATGGGGCTCGGTAGAGCTTTAATGGGTATGTTCCACCTCTGCAAAATTCAAATGGGGCTGTGCAAAACTTAAGCTCCCGTCACACACAACGACGCACCAGCGATCACGATAACTTTGGTGCGTCGTTACCTAGTCACTGGGGAGTTGTCAAACAGGCAGATCTCCCCAGTGACCAGGGACCAGGGAGCCACCTGCACATCGCTGGTAACTATGATAAACAGCGGGTATCTAGGCAGCGCGCGCTGCCTAGATACCTGCTGTTTATTATAGTTACCAGCGTCCTCCCTGCTTAGCGCAGCCTGTAAGCACGGAGGATGCTGGTAACTACAGTATGATAAAAAGACGGCTATCTAGGCAGCGCGCGCTGCCTAGATACCCGGTGTTTATCATAGTTACCAGTGTCCTCCCTGCTTACAGGCTGCGCTAAGCAGGGAGGACGCTGGTAACTATGCTGCCTAGATACCTGATGTTTACCATCGTTACCAGTCTGTGAGATCACTGATCGCTGGTCTCTCGCTGTCACACGCAGTGGTTTTCACTTCACAGGTGTGCCCTGTCAGGTTTAATAAGTGGGATTTCTTGCCTTATAAATGGGGTTGGGACCATCAGTTGTGTTGTGCAGAAGTCTGGTGGATACACAGCTGATAGTCCTACTGAATAGACTGTTAGCTGTTTTTTTTCTTGCCATAATACAAATTCTAAGTAAAGAAAAACGAGTGGCCATCATTACTTTAAGAAATGAAGGTCAGTCAGTCCGAAAAGTTGGGAAAACTTTGAAAGTGTCCCCAAGTGCAGTTGCAAAAACCATCAAGCGCTACAAAAAACTGACATGAGGACCACATGAGAGAGGCAGAGGGGGAGGGAATGGCCCCCATGAATCAAGCTGACTCTTGCACCAGGGAATGGCGTCCTGACTTTTAACAGGGAGTTTGCCTAAGGCTATATCTTGGGGTACACAGCGCTCAAACACATGGGGGACCCCTTCCTTGAATGTAGCAGACATGCTGCATTCAGTGATGCATTTAGATTGCCTTGCAGCAGGGGGGTGACAGGTCCTCTTTAAAAATGCTGTGCCCACATGTGTGTTTTTGCTGCAAAAATCGTGTGCACTCAAAAATGAGTATGTCAATTAACATGCCCTTTTTTGAGCTACGTTTTCCCCATAGGCCCCAAAAAAGCATCACAAATGGATTGGTATTTACACAGTCTGCTTGTGATGCTTTTTTGCTGTGCTTTCCGGAGCAAAAATGCAGGATATGCAGCTGTCCATGCCCCTGGTCTTTAAATGGTTCCCTTTTCCAACAGCAGATGTCGCTGATAGAGTTTCGTCTCTGCAAGGACCTTAAGCAGGGAAGACATTAAATGCAGTTTGTGCAGAAGCCTTCCTGCTGTATTATGTCTGGAGTTTCCCTTATTTTATGGGAGTTGCTGTGCTTCCCGGACCTTGAGTGGAGGTGAGGGGGTATTAGCTTAGGGGTGATCAAGAGCAAGGGCAATGGTGGTGGGCCAGACATCCTCACCTTCAGAGGTTATTCTGGGAACTGAGATTGCCAGGGAGCCAAGACTAAGGGTCAGGCTAGTGACCCTGCTACCTAACTCCCTTAACCATTGTACCACCCTGTAATACAAATGGTGTCATGTTGGCTTCACTGCTTGTCCTTAGGTCTTCATAAGACTGGGCCATCAATGCCTAGGAGCACCACTTAGACTTGGCAAAGGTTTTTCAATTAAGGGTTAGGGAACCCAATAACATTTTTAAACAAAGAAAAGCGGAGAGAAAGTGTGCGTTTAGGACAAAATCTTTACTATATTCACAGGGCCAAAAAAAGACCAGAAGAATGGCTCACTAGGAGCTATACGGTGATAAGTATACAATGTAAGGTGTTATACAAAAATTACAGAGAACAGGGAAGAGATGGATAAGTATACACTGTAAAAGAGGGTACAAACATCATAACATCTGTGCAAGAACAAATACATCATATAAGAATAAAGTGCAAGTGCAATAGTCATAAGTCATCACAGATGTCAACATAGAAATCCCTCAGAGTATTATACAGACATCAAAACATCAGAGTGATATACAAATATCAGCACCTCCCTGTACATATATGCAATGTAAGTAATAGTCCAGCCACTGAAGGCCAGGCCAGAATCACAAAGTATAGTGGCAACAAATCACCATTATGCCCCACAGTGGAGAAATCCCCCGCTTACTGTCCCCAACGTACGTTTCGTATTGTAATCGTCACTTCATCAAGGGGGAGTATTGGGTGTCGCCCTCACAGCCATTGTAGCCCTTTATATATACACCGGCAATGGAATCAAAGCCGGAACATGTGTGCTCGTAAGGAGCGCTACGTCACTTCCGCCCTCTCCTCCGACCCGGAAGTGACGCGGCGTCAATGCGGCTGATGTAACGCGCATGCCCGGGAGTAAGGACGCGTCACTATGACTCCCGAGCATGCGCAGCCGCACCTAGGACGCCACGACACCCGGAGGGAGGAGCGCGGACAGTGAAGCAGCGCTCACACACATGCAATAGTAGGGAAAGGTCCGCACTATCCTGGAGCTACCATAAAATAACATGGCACATATAGGGATAGAATACACAACACAAAACTGTGTTTTATAGGAACAGCTTTTGCCGAGAATCAGAGTACATCTCAATACACATAAACAAGCATATAATTATCAGCAGCACGTCATAAATCCACAGAGTGATGTGAAGATGATCCATAATTGGATATGAGTAGTCCCTTATGCGCGATGTCTGGGTCCACCAGGATACAAGTCCAAAGGATGTTCACAGCAGAACCAAACGTACAGGGGCAATGGAAGAGGTTGGCACTCAATAAACTAAAAAATTAAAAGAGAACAAAAGTAAAAATAAATTATAAGGTGCAATATACAGAAGACCAGATGGGGGAATGGTCACAGAAATGGGGCAAAACTAAGAGATTCATTAAGTCCCTTAGGAGACATAGTCCCCAAGGTCACGATCCATCTGGTTTCATGCTGGGCTAGGATTTTCCGTGTGTTACCACCTCGAATCCCACCATGAATGATCTCAATCCCCCTAAACTTAAGAGAAGAGGGGTTACAATCATGATGGGTCTTAAAATGTCGAGGTATTGTTTTTAAAGTGGAAATATCCTCCACTGTCCTGGCCGCAACAATGCCCCTCACATGTTCCCCAATGCGCTTACGTAATTCCCTGGAAGTGAGACCTACATAAACAAGTGAGCACCCACAGGTGGCGTAATACACCACACTGGTGGTGCCACAGTTAATGTACTCCCTAATGTCATAAGTTTTCAAATTGTTAGTAGACGTAAATGAGGAACAGCGGAGGACACTGGCGCAGGCCGTGCAGTGGCCGCATGGAAAACAGCCCCTCAGTGGTCGTGTCGACCCGAACAAAGCAGGTATGTGGGGAACATAGTGACTCTGAACCAACATGTCGCGCAGATTCCTAGATCTGCGCGCTGTCATCATCGGAAACTCCGATAAAGACTCACGTAGGTGAGGGTCTGATTGGAGGATAGGCCAATGACGTTTTAAAATGGACCTGATGTGTTCCCACTCATGATTGTAGGTGGTGATGAATCTCACCACAGATGCATCGCCAAGCTCACTCCTGGCACTCTTTGTCTTAAGCAAATCAATACGTGAGGTATGCTTAGCCCGGAGGTAACCCCGCTTTATACTTCGATTGCTGTATCCTCGCTCCTTGAACCTGGCTGCCAAATCTCTTGCTTGTGCTTCAAACTTATCATCAGTTGAGCAAATGCGCTTCATTCTGAGAAACTGTCCGATGGGGATAGCGCGAATGGTCGGCCTGTCATGAGCAGATTTCGCATGCAACAAAGCGTTGACCGAAGTAGGTTTCCTATAGACGTCAGTCATAATACGACCGTCAGTATCCACTTCGATCAGAATATCCAAAAATTCAACACGCTTTGTGCTAAATAACAATTTTGTGCCAATAACATTTTTGCCTGTGGTGAAGGAAAAATTAGATATACCTTTAGACTCCTCCATAATTGGATCATGACTTGATTCAAATACCGGTAAGTGAATTTCTATATATCCAGCTCTCTAATAAATAAACATATAACTTCTACATATGTTCAAGCACCGTTCCTACCGGTTCAGCATCTCCTGCTCTAGATTCATTTACTTCTGCATTTTTGAATAGGTACAGGATGTAAAAGGGAAAAATAAGTAATAATACATGGTAACGTACCACTTATCTTTCTAAAATAGTTATGGTTTGCAAGCGGTGGATTCTGTTGCCATGGTAATTGCCTCGAGGGAAAGAAAATGTCAAATACAGTGATACATTTCACTGCATGAGGAAAAGCCCGCTTATAAAGAAGTGACTATGGAGCGCTAGCACCCGCTACTGTGACAGCCGTAAAGAAGGATTCAATGATGATGTCCAACTCACCGGATGGCGGGGTGCTCAGTCGTAAAGAAGAGACATGACCCGCAAGGGGGCACGGCATGTTAATGCAGATATTTTAGATGGCGGTATTAATATTTCAGAATTTACATTCTCTGTAGATAATGGTAGGAATTTAGACAATGGAACTTTAAGAATTCATATTTACTGATAACAAGCCCTTCTCGTGAAGATGATGGGCATCGTCACATCGAAAACCACTTTAGGCTACGTTCCCATACACGTATCTGGCAGTGCCGCTTTTTTACGCGCGTTTGCATTTCCCGGCACGCTTTCCCCGTGGCCATGTTAACATGTAGTCTACAGGGAAAGAGCGCCGAAAAAATCGCCACGAATTGGCATGACAATTCTTTTTGCGTGCGCGCTTGTGCAATGAAAGCGCGCACGCGCAACAATACGCGCCTGCACGCCTTTCGACAAAAGCCATAGCTTTTGCTGGAAGGCGTATCCAGCTTTGTTTTGCACTGCTTTTACGCGAGCGCTCAAAAGCACTGCGTAAAAGCAGGAGTACGCGGCCATTACGTTACATGTGAACATAGCCTTAAGCAGATCTGCATGGCATGAAGACTGGCCTAATGTCATTTGTACAGATTTTTACATAGTTAGTGGGTGTAGTTGCGCCCAATAGTTTTATGGACCTGTTGAAGGGCAGAAAGATCCAGTGGAAACCACAAAATTGCAGTAAAACAAGAAAGTCCTTTATTCCACAAGACTTAAATACAGCCTGCTTCAGATCTCACAGGTAACAGAGACTGAAGCACATACACATATGATAAGTGTTCAAAGAGGACTTTTCACTGGGTTTCTGAAAGGGTTTGTCTGGTCTAGACGACTACAGACTTATCAGCCCTCCCAATGCCTATGTGATGCCACTGTGGATCCAGTCGTCACAGCGGTACTGCACCCCTGTTGAGGTGTACTATCCCACTCTCAGGTAAGGGGAACACAGACCGGTATCGGGACACCCATGCCACGCACTACATTAGTCCAGGTCAGGGTTAGGGCAAGATTGCTCCTACAGGAGAGCACAGTCCCTAATCCTGTCTGGAGGGAGGAACCAGGGTAGTGGGGATGGGTGGAGAGGAAGTAGTTAGGGGAGCACCTGCGAAGGAGTGAAGTCAGGGAGAACACACGTAGATGACGTGGGGCACGTGACAGAGGGTATAAATAGAACAAGGAAAGATCTGGAAATCAGTCTAGTTGGAGGGAAGCTAGTGAAAGGAAGCCTGTCAGAAGAGGAGTAAGAGCTTGAGAGAAGTGTCCAGGGGACTGGAGCCCGAGGAGCTCCTCCTAAGGCCTGGCTGGGGTGCAGAAGGAGAGAACCAGGGTGCTTCAGGAGGAAGAGGGGATCCCAGAGGCATGGGTAGTGAGCCCTCCACCCGTGAGGCTCGCATCCATTGCTAGTCACAGGCAGTGGAGGGATCAGGCCGCAGAACAGGGACATCGGGACTCCAAGATTATTGGATAAGACCAGGCTCAGCTAGCAACCTGGAGGCTGCAGTATTTCCAGGATGCCGCAGCCGATACCGCGCACATCCCCTGAAAAAGTGGCCAAAGACGGTTCAGTGAAAGACTGTGAAGTAGCCCTAGGAAGGACCCATGGTCACCGGCTCGGGGCTCTGTGTGAGAGAGGCGCAAGGCAGGAGGGCGAAGCAAGCGCAGTGGAAGATGCCCAAGAGAGGACAGAGAGAAGGGGTACCGGTTGAGTGTCATCCTACTACCAGGGAGTATCTGGATCCCTTCCTCTGAGAACTCAGCACTCAGCGGGCTGTTGCACAGTGCACATCTTAAGTGCACATCTTAAGACTGCAACCCGCTGTGTCTGTGAACTTATTGATGCGTCATCAGCCTTGCGCTGGAACATAGCTACCAACTCACTCAGTACCATCTGCTGCTCTGGGGATAACCCTACCCGTGGAGGGTGCACCAACTCTGCTGCCTTGTCAATAGCCCTAGAGGAACTGTATAGCAGCAGCGTCCATCACTAGCCACAACCCACGGGTGGCGGAACGAGAAACAAGAGTAATCCCCAGGTCCCATTTCCAGTAGACCCCTTAATGAGACAAGAACTTTATCCCCCTTTTGAATTGACCGCTCGGGGCCACGGACCGGGTCAAGCCACCATGACATCCCTAAAGCAACGTCCACCGGCCCGGCTCCGAGTACCCCACGGCCCCCATGGGGCGAGTCACCTGCACTCTGCGCTGTGAGGATTTGCTGCTTTGTAAGCCAGGAATGGACCGCAATTATGCGGTAGTCATGTTCCCACAACAACACAACTAGTGAGTATGGCCTTGCTCAATAGAAATGTATGGAATGGGCGTGTCTAACTATTGGGAGTGGCCTTGCTCCATACACTTATATTGAGTGAGGCCGTTCCCATTAGTTGTGGGCTCTGGCCTGGAACATGCATATCTGCGGTCCGTTCTCGTTTTGGAAGCCACAAGTCCTCACAGCACACAGTGCATAGACTGGGAAGATTAATAACTCTGCAGTCACATAGAGTGACTGCAGAATTATCAGTGTAGACCAGACAACCACTCTCATTTAAACTGAGTACGGGTAGGGTCACATTGGAAACCTAAATTGCATTCACCGCATCCGGATCCGGATCCGGTGAACGCAATGGCGGGCACACACATTTTTTTCAAAACTGTGTGCTGAATACCGCACTGCGTTCACCGGATGGCTCAGGATGTGTAATCCTGAGCCATCCGGTAACTGCATAGCTTGCGGTTCCTGATCTGGCAAGTTAATAAAGAGTTAAAATAGCTGACCTAAATGACTTTTTGAGGTCTGTAGGGGGCTTAGACCCCCCTACAGACCGCCCGCCGACTTCTATAGTGTTCTTCTACAATTTCTCAATGGTCACAGGCTCTTCGGAGCCCGTGCATGTAAACCAAAGGGGCCCCCCCGTATCACTATACTGGGGTGCATAGACCCCTGTATTACAAATAAGCTGTATTGATGTCTAGTAACGGTTAAATGTGTACATTTGCATTGTAAGTATATACTTACAACATTCTTTCGTAGGCAGAGTGAAGGAAATCCATGGGCGGGGCTGTGTGCAGCAGCCTCCGCCCGCTCCTTCTTGATGCCCGCCCCCTCTGGCCGTAATCCAGTCTTGTGAGGGCGGGGACGTCGTTAAAGGGGCGTGGCTAACTATGTGCCGCGGTTAGCCACGCCCCTTTAACGACGTCCCCGCCCTCACAAGACTGGATTACGGCCAGAGGGGGCGGGCATCAAGAAGGAGCGGGCGGAGGCTGCTGCACACAGCCCCGCCCATGGATTTCCTTCACTCTGCCTACGAAAGAATGTTGTAAGTATATACTTACAATGCAAATGTACACATTTAACCGTTACTAGACATCAATACAGCTTATTTGTAATACAGGGGTCTATGCACCCCAGTATAGTGATACGGGGGGGCCCCTTTGGTTTACATGCACGGGCTCCGAAGAGCCTGTGACCATTGAGAAATTGTAGAAGAACACTATAGAAGTCGGCGGGCGGTCTGTAGGGGGGTCTAAGCCCCCCTACAGACCTCAAAAAGTCATTTAGGTCAGCTATTTTAACTCTTTATTAACTTGCCAGATCGGGAACCGCAAGCTATGCAGTTACCGGATGGCTCAGGATTACACATCCTGAGCCATCCGGTGACCGCAGTGCGGTCCCGGTAAACGCTGCGAAAACTGCTGCCTGCATGATTTTAAACGCAGGCAGCAGTGCCGGATCCGGCCACCGGATGGCTTGTGAAGCCATCCGGTGTTTTGCATAGGCTTCTATCAGGAGCCTTTCCTGGTCCGGTTTTGAGCTTTTTTAAAGCTCAAAACCGGATCAGGATTTTAAACAAAAAACGCCGATGTGACCCTAGCCTACCTCCTTCAATTGGCAATGCCCCACTGATTGCAGAAACCAATTTGCCTATTTTTCTGCGCCCCTCCATTCCAAAGTTATGCCCCACAGAAATAAAGATGAACATTTCTGTTTTAATCAACTGGCGGTGAACCACAGACATTTTCCATGGGTGTGACCATATTTTAAGTGGCAAGTACAAGGGGGAAAAGGCAAACATCCACAGAGAAGTTCTGTGGTACACATGTGGCACCCCTGGGTCAAAGTGCCTCAGTGTCATCACTGCCCCGGGTAGTGGTGTCACCAGAGAGCAACAAAGGGTATTCTCATCAGGCAACACACACACAACACCAACACCTCCAAGCCAGAAGGGGGAGACCAAGCCCGGGTTCAGGGTGAGCTCCCCTATATATTCTGGTATGCGGAGGAGCAAGTTAGTGCAGTACGGAGCAGTACTGTGAAGAGAACGTGAGTGTAAAGGAGCTGTGCTAAGCTCATCTCAATGTCCACTGACGAGTTCCAGGCCTAAGGCTAGGGTCTGAGGAAAGGAGGAGGAACACACCTGGAAGGCTGAGCAACTCCGTGCTCACCCCAGAGGAAAGGTGCATAGAACGGACACCGGAGTCCGAGACTGTGCAAGGTGTCACATCCCGGCAGTCAGTACCAGGAAGTGGGGATTTCAAATTCTCCAGCTACGCTGTACCGGAGGCACAGGAACACTGTGAGAGTTCAGCAGCATACACCCGAGATCAGGGTAGAGAGAAAGGACTCGAGTTGCCTGTCATACCGATACCTCGCAGGAAGAGACAGTGCAAGCAGCTCTGCTTATGCAACTGCAGGAGACAGTAAACAACGCAGTAAGGGAGCCAAAGAGCCAGCCGGATGGAAAGAAACCCTGAGTAGCTCTCAAAAGACCTGTGGACAGCTCCATATAACATCTGCTCCAGTAAAGGACTGAGAATCTACAAAAACAGTGAGTCTGCCAATTCCTTGTGCCTGTCATCCTGCATCCCACACATAGACTATTTACACTGCCACGGGGATTGGCTTTACCCGTGGAGAGCCATTCCATCCTAGCTGCCGGAGGTTCTGCAGCTGCGGTGGCCATCCCTAGCCACACACCACAGGTGGCATCACGAAAACTCCCCTGTATATAACCCTTTTTTTAACTGAAACCCAGGGCATGGAACTGGGTTACGACCCCCATGACTTCCCCTAGAAACAGCAGCAGCTAAGCTTGGTCCCGAGTACCCCATCGCCCTGGGGGCACCTCACACGTTTAGGTGGTTGAAAGAAAAATTTGCACCATTAATACCAGGGGTCATAAGTTTGGAACAGAGAGGCACAGAAGAAAGAGAAAAACTGTTCTAGAATCAGTGGAGCAATATCAACTAGTGATGGTCCCCAGCTTGGATAAAAAAAATCTACTGAAAGTTCCTCTTATATACTCTAAACTGCAATAAAACATGAATTGGTGCCACCGACTGGGTGGTATAGCAACTGCTGCGCTAAAATAGATATCATCAATGGTTTGCTTAAAAGAGAAAATAAATTACAGAAATAAAGCATCATACAAAAGTGAATGACATAAGTAGTGCTATGATTTAAGAGCACAGCGTTCTCAGCTCCCTGGCAACATAGTCTCAACCATGCATGCTCAAACCCCTTAAGGTGCATGCGCAGTCTCCTTCCTCAACAGACAGAACAGGCCGGAAACACAGAGTCCTCAACTTCTCGGTAACCTTCAACCACACAGTTGTTAACTTGCCATCACACTTGCACTCAGGCTTCGCTATCACTTACTTGTAAATTAGAATTTTTTCGTGTTTCTCTACAGCCTTGAGTATATTACAGCACCTTGCTTCTTTGTGGCGCTATTTTTATGTAAAGTCTTCTGGTGTGCATATAGAAAAATATTAGGGGTACTTCATACACACACAAACTTTCCAGCGATCCCACCGGAGATCCGACCTGGCAGGGATCATTGGAAAGTCTCTCTGGAGTCACTGGTGAGCTGTCAAACAGACAGACTCACCAGCGACTCAGCAGCCATGAGATCGCTGGTAACTATGATAAACACTGGGTAACTAAGCAGCGCGCGCTGCTTAGTTACCCGGTGTTTATCATGGATAGCAGCATCCTCCCGCTTAGCGCAGCCTGTAAGTGGGAGGATGCTGGTAACCATGATAAACGCCGGGTATCTAGGCAGCACACGCTGCCTAGTTACCCGGTGTTTATCATAGTTACCAGCCTGTGAGGTCACTGGATCGCTGGTCTCCCGCGGTCACACGCGCGGATGCGTGCTGACCAGCGGGAGACCGAGGACCAAAAAATGGTCCTGAGCGACGTGCAGCGACCAGCGACCTCACAGCAGGGGCCAGGTCGCTGGTGCGTGTCACACGCTGTGACATCGCTGGAGAGGTCGCTGTGACGTCACAAAACCTGTGATGTTGCAGCAACATCGCTAGCAATGTTGCAGTATGTGAAGGTACCTTTAGAATCTGAGAGTCCTCAGTGGTTGATACCTTTTAATGGCTAACTGAAAAGATGGTAAACATAGCAAGCTTTCGGGACACTGTGGCCTCTTCCTCAGGCTGATAATGACACAGATTCTGAAGACACGCACATATATACATAGGCAAATAAAACAAAAAACAACAACAGTGTTAGATGTTGTAGTACATGCGGCAGGTGACGTAAAGCAGAGTCAGGCTAGAGACTATAGGCATCCAACTTAATTGAGAAACAGTCTTGTGAGGCCAGATATATGCTGTAGTTGAGATTTGTAGAATAAACTTCTTTCTTCTTTTACCAAAATCCTGCAGTGCCCATTAGATCTCTGCGCCACTCTCTTAGGCACCAACTAACCTTCGCTATATGTCATCTTCCTCTATCCACTGGAACGCTATGGACCAATAGCCCTATTCTTTTGTTATTTCCACTCTTTGAAATCTGTCCATCAGGAAATTACTTAATCTTTAATGTATATATGTGAATATTGAGATCCTTTATATGAGAATGGTTTTCTTATGTTGTATCTGCCAGCATATGTCATAGTGATTACTTCCAATTCCCATAAACGTGCAATAAAATCAGGGGCGGATACACCATTGGTGCAACCCGGGCAGGCGCACAGGAGTCCAGAAGGTAAAGTCGCTAATTTTTATCTTCAAAGCAGGTGCAATTTTGCATTTTTTGGATCATTTGGGCTTCAAAGGACCCATGTTTTCTTCTTGCACAGGGCCCTTTTCTGTCTTTGTCTGCCAGTGAGTAAAATTATTCCAAAATGTTGTCAACTTTCAATGTTCCCTTCGGTGTTTTTTCGCTTAGAGACATGGAATGAATCATATTTTTTACACTTATTTTCCAAATTCTGAAAGCATGCTGACTTTCCCGAATATATCAGTGATTCCTCATACTTGATAAACTCATGACTGCATGGAGCAAGTAGGATGCATATTCAGGGAAACCTCTCCAAAATATTGTTTAAAGATGATTACCCCTCCATCCAGGCAGAATTTCATTTCCATTATATATTATTCATATTACCCATATTTTTTTTATAGGACTACTGTGGCACCTCACTGGTCGGGACGGCACGGAGGGGTACTGCACCCATAAAAGAGTGTGTAGTATTCATGTGGCTGAGGAATTGGGATGCTGCATAAAGGACCTTCATCCACACACACCCTAGGTAGGGGACCATGGGTCCCACTGTAGGGAGGACCCAGTACCATGGGAGGATTGACAGGGTA
>JARQOC010000004.1:600261527-600338639 GCA_033576535.1 Allobates femoralis
GTGACAGTGTATTAGCAAACACCTGACAAGAATATGTCCTGCATCAATGTGCTGTGTGCAGGGGACCCTCTGCCTACAACAAAATAAAGGATCATGTACGCACAATGGCCACAAACACTGTTGGGCAAAAGACTTTCAGAAAAACATGGCTACCCACACATATTGTGTGCACAATCCCAGCCAATAGGTGGCTATGACATCCCAGGCCCCCACCCAACCCTGCATCACATTGCCCTCCTCCACCAAGTAATCAGGCTCACACAGATTATTTTGGATCCAACAGAAAAAGGTTTAATATATTGCATGCATCTTGACCTTGTCTTGTGCAAACAAAATATACATAAAGTAAAAACAATGTAGAATTCAAGAGCAGGTGACATTAATCAGCCACATTCAAGGGAGAAGCTAATCAACACACATTGCAAACTGTGCATGGAAAAAATACCAAAATAACCTAAACTAACTAAGTAACTAACTACATAATGAAAACTCATGCACATAATGAAAACAAAGATAATGGAAAAGGTCAACCAAACATTAAAGGGGTGCAGCTAACCTGCTGTCACCTCCATTGAAAACACAAAAAGCAACTCCCAGAGCCAGCCACATTATATGGCCTGGTCCTGCCAGCTCACTGCACCAGACCCATTGAAGTAGGAGCAGTAAGCTTCTCTACTGTCCCTGGCCTCCTGCCGAGTGCGGCCATGGCTCTGCGGCTGGAGTGGCACAATCACATGGGCCTCATCACGCCAAGACCCTGGACGGAGCTCCCCTGTTGTAGCGTCGGCATTATCTACATAACCTCCTGGCGTGTATGATGCTCTATCCCTACGACGCAGGAAGTTGTGCAGCACACAGCAGGCCACCACTACCGCGTCAATAGACTCCGGTTTCATATGTATAGGCGTATGAAAAATCCGGAATCTATTCGCCATTATCCCAAACGCATTTTCAACTACACGGCGGGCCCGGGATAGCCGGTAGTTGAAAATGCGTCTCTCAGAAGTAAGGGCCCTCTGGGGATATGGCCGCAGTAGGTGTTCCTGAAGTGGGAATGCTTCATCCGCCACAAACGCAAAGTTGAGATGTTCGGTCGTGTGCTCATTTGAGGGTAAGTTTAGCCCACCATTCCCTAGTAGTGTTGCCAAGGAGCTTAGGGCAAACACCCCCCCATCTGAGTTCCGACCAGGCATTCCAACATCCACGTAGAGGAACTCATAGTTGGCATCTACTACAGCCATGAGGATTATACTACAATACCCTTTGTAATTGTAATACAAAGAGCCAGAGTGGGCAGGTTTGGTAATCCTCACGTGCTTACCATCCAATGCCCCGCCACAGTTGGGGAAGTTCCACCGGGTTTCAAACCCTCGGGCCACTTCCAGCCATTCTGCGGCGGTTAAAGGCATTTTCATGTAGGCTGGCTGCAGAGCTCTCCAGATGGCCCAACACGTTTCAGGGATCAGGCGGCTCAGCAGGGGCAGGGAGACACGTGACACGTATGTGAGGGATGTCATGGACTGCCCTGTAGCCAGGAACCGCAAAGTGATCGCCAACCGCTCAGCAGCTGATACTGATGGGCGCATTATAGTGTCCTGACGCGCTATCATTGGCCCTACACGCTCCAATAGGAAGGTGAAACAGTCCTCGGGCATACGGAGATAGTTTCGGTAATCATCAGGACAGTTAAGCTCCAGCTCCCGCAACAGCTGCATGTGGCCCCGGGTTTCCCGCCTCAGAAGCCAATCACGGGTCCACATCCGCCGCTGTCTGCGCCTCATCAACCTTTCATACCGATCCTGATACCACATTTGCTCTTCCACCAACGCAAGAGCAACGATAACATTGCGGTCATGGATATTCTGCATCCTCAATATCAGCACCTGTAGATGAGAAAGCACAACATGAGTACATAGACCAAAATGTGGGCAAGTCAGCATGTTCAGCAAGCCACACCTCTTTTCCATTACACACTATAGCCAAGAGGATGGGATCTCTCGTGTGGGCCCAAAACACAACCCTGAAGCAAGGACGCCAAACACACAGTAGTCACCCCAAACAACATGGAACACGGCGATTGAGAGTGGGCTCCTCTACATCAACGTCAATGGGAGCTCCCAAAATTCACACATCTGCACCTAGGTGAGTTAGAAAGGGACATGTGTCACCAATAATGTTGCTCAAACAGGTCCCATAATCCATTACACAGCCCATAATGTCAATTGATTACAGTAAAAATGAGAAGAATAACGAATGTGACGTACCCCGATATGGAAGGTTGAGGAAGGCTACATGAACCAAACAACATTGCACATGACTGCGGATGGTTACCCATGGTTTCATAGGTTTTTGAAGGTGTCATTTTTAATACACATCTATGCCATGTCTGGCGCCCAACACCTCAAAGCCCTGTGTCATCCCATTCCCGTTGAACACAGTCTCCATTGGCCACAACCAGTATGCAGAAATCGATCCAGTCGACATGAGTGACACAGTTCCGTCTACAGTCATGCATCCATTCTCCTGTATGTTGTCTGGAAACAAACACAGCAATGTATCTCAACAAAAGTGTCAAGGCCCACACAAAATGCCGTATCCTAAGCCACACACTACACTATATCTCGTCCCCAACAATACAAACCCCTATATCGGCCGCTACAGCAGTCTCCGGCGCTCTCCAAGAACATCAACATATGCACCCCACCCTGCGCAAATTCCATGTGTGTCCACAAAAACTTACCTAATGGGTCTGGCCAGCAAGCGTAATGTTTGGCGGCATGGGCAGCTTTTAAAGGGCCGCCAACCTATCACGATTCAGCGATCTCCACCAATTAGCGGAAGGCAAATCCGCACCCAGGTGCCCCATCAGGATGTGCATAATTGTGTCCGCTGTGATTGGTGTCCCGGACTATAAAGGCAGGTCAATGGCCACTGCTCCTTGTCCAGACGTCGATGTGCATTGAGCTACTAGTGTCCTGTTTGACTTCTGTTGCTCTGACGGTAAGCCTCTTTAGCGGTTTCTAAGAAAATGTAATGAACGCAGCTGGTTCTGGCACAGGCAGCTTAGGCGATGTGTGTATGGCCATGTTTGAAGCGGCATGCAAATATTGAACACGTAATATTAAATATGTGTACCTTATTCTGTGTCGCCCAGTAGCCAGGTAGTGCCTCTACTCATATAGTGTAAGTATGTATTGCACCTTCTGCTTTTTGGCAATGGTAAAAGAGCAAGGTGTTATTTCTTTGGCTGGTACTTCACATCAACATTTCAGGGGTGGTAGAATTGTGGCGGACATTCCAGGGATGTTGGGTACATGTGTTAAAATGGTACTTCCACGTCTGGAGGAACACCTACATGATCATCTGGGTGCACATTACATGTAGTATGTGCAGTGTTGGCACACACCCAGGCCGCCTTTCTCATAGAGTGACCCCTAACCATTTTGGACACTGGCCAGGTACTAGTTAGCACACAACGTGTTAGGTCACATGTTGCCCTCTACAGGTATGTACGCACACACCGTGTCAAGGTGTGTTGCAATAGGTACATTGGGGACTGAAATCATGTTTGAAACATCTGTAGGTGGACACCGATATCCGGGGCTTGATATTGGCAGCATACATGTGTTTGAGTTAGTAGCGGTCTGAGATTGAGAAAATGGCCCACTCATGCCCAGTTTCACTCCACAAAATAGCTGCATAGATGATCACTGTTGAAAGTTAATGATTATGTGTATGATTGTGGCAAGTTTTGAAATGTCGGTATGCCTTGTGTTGTGACTGTGTTTTTTTTGTGTATTTTGTCATCGGCAGATGCCGAGGGGTACTGTGGAATTGGAATCCCAGCTTCTCACGGAGTATCAGCGGCACGAATGTTTGTGGCGCAGCTCGCTGCCCGAATATAAAAATCGGGCAGCGAGGGCCGAGGCCTACAGGAGTCTTGTGGCTCTGGCAAATCGCTTGGAGCCAAGGGTAGGCAAGACGTGGGACCAGCCTATGGTGGCACTTAAGATCAAGAACATGAGGTCGGCGTTCATGCGGGCTCACATTCAGTACCAGCGTCGTCGCTCAGGGGCTGGAGCAGAGGAGGTACCATCACCTACCCTATGGTACTATCCCCTCTTCACCTTCATCCTGGGCGAGGTTCGCCCGCATCGAACGACCACCAACTGCCCCGTTGCTGCGTCCCATGTAGGCCCGGCTGCATCACCACCTGCGCCACAGGAGGTGGGTAATTGTGTGACAGTGGTGGGCCACAATGTTTCCTTCACATGTGTGTTTCGATAAATCCTTCACACCAAATGTGTTGCCATATTTACCTCCTTGCTGCGGCACACCTTGGTGTGTCAATCTATCTGCCCTCCTTCCCTGACTTACCAGACTTTTCTATTCTATGCTTCCAGCCGTATTGCAATGTTGCTTCTTCCACAACATCTTGGTATGTTTAGGTTAGTTATTTAAGGGTTTCAAGATAGCAGGTGGTTTGTTCTCAAACAGCCACATAGTACCATGTAGTAAATGGTGCTGTCTCACATGTGTGTTGGCTTTGTTGCCAGTGGGTTAAAGGTAATTGAGTGAGGGGTGGATTCTCACCATAAAGGAGTCCTAATGGGAAGGTGCCCAATATGTGTCATTGGCCAGCACAGCCCCCAGTATCAAGGTGTTGTGGTGACATGTCCTAATATTGGATTACGGCTACGTGACAAACAACTAATTATGTATTTAGCTGAGCTCCTGGAATGGTCGAGGTGAGTGTACAGGAGAACCACTGGTGTTGGGGTCTTGAACCTTATTTGCTTTACTGTGTTATTCCTCATTTTCCATTCTGGTAGTTGGGCTTGCTGTGTGTGGGAGTGGTATATAGAGTCCTGTTGTGAATGTATACAGTTGATATTGCCTCCACTAATGGTTTTTTTGTTTTTATTTTTTCCCCACCCACAGGCCCCAGAAGAGGACGGCTCCATTGCCGAGGATTCTGTTGCTGATGATGCTCAGCCCATGACATCTGGGGCTGAGCAGGAGGGCGCGGCGAGTGATGTGGGTCCAGGCCCAGGTCCCAGCTCCGGGATCCGTCGCCGCCGACGTCCTGCACCACCTGAGACGGAGCTGGCGACCTGGGCCCGACGCGTGTTGTTGGATGAACAACGGACCCACATTGACCCCGACGCCCTCTGCATGAGCAACAGAATGCGAGGGATGGAGCCGCTCCAGAAGAAGATCCTTCTGAGGGTGTTCCACAATGCCGCTGATGCTGCCGAGGATGGGGCCCTTCAATGGGGCTGCCACGTCCCCTCCCCCATGCAACACACCTTGTGGCCCCTTTCACCAGCTGCCCCATCTCGGCCCGTGAGAAGACCGGCCCCGCCACAGTCACCCCATCCCCCCTCAACACATCGTCGTTCAACCAGACGTTCTGGGGCAGGTCGGGGCTGCCCTCAGAGGAGGGGGGATGCGGCATTGTCAGAGCCGACAGAAGAGGAGTAATTTGGACACTAGTAGCCAATGCACAGAATTGGCAGTCTGGACTTTATAATTTCACGATTTTGGTTTTATATGTATATTTTGTTTATTGATTTTTGGCCAAAATTAGTGGTTTTTTTTAAATTTTTTTTCCCACTTACATTATATTATTTGTAATTTATTTTTAATTCCAGGCTGGAATAAATTTTATTTATTAACACAATTGTGTATTCATTTCAGAATAAGGATTGTGTGGGTTTTTGGGGGTGAATGGAATTGTGGCCAATAATAGGTTTCCCCAAGCAACACAATATGGGCCAGTGCTCGCTCAGCAGGATCACCATCGGTTCATTTGGAATGTCTTAGCACATTCACAAAGGGATGTTGTGATGTGCCTCACATAGTTAGGTTATGGTGAGTTTTGGTCACCAAATATTAGTAAGGTCACATGAAGGAGCGTATAACAAAGTTAGAATAGCATTTTATTGGAAATATACATGTGTCACAGACATTTGCCATCATACAAGGAAGGCTTAGGCCAGATGGGGCTAGCCAGTCCACACTTGTGATGGTCCCAATGTGGGACAGTATAGGGATTGTAGGCCAGATGGGGCTAGCCGGTCCACACTAGTGATGGTCCCAATGTGGGACAGTATAGGGATTGTAGGCCAGATGGGGCTAGCCGGTCCACACTAGTGATGGTCCCAATGTGGGACAGTATAGGGATTGTAGGCCAGATGGGGCTAGCCAGTCCACACTTGTGATGGTCCCAATGTGGGACACTATAAGAAAAGAGCCCAACGGGGGCAAAAAAAAAAAAAAACACAATATTTTCACTTTTGCAAGGCAACAAGCCAACGTGTGAAAATTTTAGGGTCCAACAAGGACAACTGTTTGTGGGGCCATGTTTGGCCAGGATACAATGCATCCCTCAAATTCATGGGTGTGAACCATGGTGTGGGTGTAGGTCCGCCAGCATTTGAGCCAGGCGGCCAAGGTCCTGCAGGCCACGCTGTAGAGCCGTGGTCAAACGGGCCACAAATGCCTGATGGGCCTGGATGAATTCCTCCATGGTAGGGGCACCTGTATTGGGAGTAAACACAAACTTTAGTCCAGACTCGTCACTGCTGATGGTTAGTCATGACTGGCCGCAACCATCCACTTACCCTGTTCCTCCAAATCCAGTTCACCATCAGACGGGGAGGGAGATGGGGTCAAGCTCCATCCATATGAGCCCGCACGTTCACCATCTGGAAAAAAGGGAGAACCAACATGGTTTACTTTGTTTACATAAATTGTTTGGCCCCAGATGAAATTGAAGCAACAGTGTGCAGGTGTGTGTGTGGCAACATAACACACTTACCACCATAGTCACTGTGTGGGGACATGGTCACCCCAGGACTCGCCACTGAGCTGGAGACAGTGGGAGGTGGTGTTACTCCCGGGCTGGGGCTCCGTGGCCACATTATGTGGTTCAGGGGTAACAGTGGTCTTGGGCTACGGGGCAAAGACTCCTCTGGGCCGCCAGGTACTTGCTGCTCCTCGCCCTCCTGTGGGGAGTTGATGTGTTCCTCCAGCAGCCAGGCAGATGGGGACAGCTGGTCACACTCCAGCGGGCTGCCAGGTGCGGACTGGTCCTCCACGTCCTCTGTCCCGGTGGTTGACGGGACGTCTGGCTCCTGAGGCCCGGGGGAAGGTGTTGCCCCTGGGGACAAGGGTGCCACTTGAGGCTGATGTGGTGGGGTTCTTGATGGGCCACCTGTGGGTGGGGCATGGGGCCCTTCTTCTGATGAGGATTCAGCATCTAGTTTGAAATTTGAACATAAAAGACGTAATAAGATCATGCCTACACATTGTTGTCCTACAAAGAGCTTGTGTGGGTATTTATTTGACGGCTATGGCTGGGGTCACACACACACAGATATGTGGCCAGATGTTGTTGACAGATCTCTGGTTGCAGTGAAAGCATGGACACATTGTTCCATTTTGAGGCTGTCTCCAAATGTCAACATGTGACCATGATTTGACTGCAAACAGAGATGTGCAAACAATATGTGGGCAGATATCAGTATGTGTGACCCCAGCCTTACTTAGCATCAACCAGGTGATGCTGGATGCATACACTCATGTTGTATGCATGTACTGTGCGTGTGAGCCATTTTTAGGGCTGACTGGATGAGCACAACACTGTGAAGATGTGTTTGATTGTGTAGGCCACACTGTCCCTTGTCATATGTTTCCATCATTTTTTGTGTATTGTGGGACATGCACATGTGGCGGTGTGTGTTTTGGGGCAACAATTACTCACCACGCAGCCTGCCAATCCTGGCACGGATGTCCAGTATGCGACCTGGGCATTTGTGCTTCAAGTCAGCGATCTTTTTTTGGATCGCTTTGACTGTCCTCTGTACCCCCAGTTTGCAGAGCAGGGCCCGCTGGATCCGCCGCACGGTGCACCGATTGCGCAGCCTGGGGTGGCGGTGGTGATGGTGGCCCCAATAGTCCCGACGGTCACAATGATCAATGAGGATGATCAGCTCCGCCATCCCCCATGTTGCGGCGCGGTGCACGGCTGCCATGACTGCTATGGTGTGTGCAGAGGCGGGGCTGGCACCTTGCAGGCAGAGTGAAAATGAAACCAACGTCATGACGTCATTACGACCGCTGTGGGGGTGACGCACCTTTATAAGTAGGCCAACACGCAGACTCGGCCGACACACTTATGCGGCCCCTACTGCAGCAGACCCACAGTGCAGTCCGTACAACACGGCTCTGATCTGTCTACTGGGTAATCTCCTCCGCTGTGGTATGGGATTGTGTGCATCTGTGTGCGCGCTGCGCGCACTGCCAGACCCGGAACACTTCTACGGCAGCTGCTGTGCAATAAGCCAGAGCGGTACGTAACACACACTTGTGCGCTGTGTCCCGCATTATTCGTTTTTCATGTTGATATGATGTGCACACTGTATGTAGATCATGGGCCATTTATGATTTTACGTTCAAGTGTGTGTCCGCGTAATTGTACTACTATCTGATCGTGCATACGGCGCGTATGTGTAGTGCTGAAGGGACAGCTCATCCAAGATGGAGGGCTGTGAGGCAAGGGCCAATCGTAACGCAGCATCTTCCACCAATGATCGCTGAAGGGGCGCGGTATCACGCAGCATGGGTGACGCCTTAGCCACATTGCAGCAACATCGCCGGGTGTCCAGAGTTCCCTTCTGTAGCTTCTTTACACGCCGATACAGCTCGCTACAATCGGCGATGTTGCCATATGTTTATGGGCAGTGCACGGATACAGAGGTATCTGTAGCCGGCTGTGTCGTCCCGTCTTCAGACGCCGCTACTACGGGCGATATTGGCTCGACAAGCTACATTTGTAGCCTGTAGCGGGTTGTATCCATCCTGTTGTGGCGGCGTGTAAAGGTACCATTAGTGATCAGCTGCAATCCGTGAATTAAATAAGACTAAGAATTCGGTTTTCCTGTAGTGCCTCCAAAGGGACAATGAGGAATTACATAGTACTGATTAAAAGCATTTAGATATACCAGGTCCTTCAAATGAGGACTTTATTAGTAGCTGGTTTCAACTATGATTAACCAAGGAGAGACCCAAAAAAAAGCTTATATCCAAATATTGAAGAGGACCTGTCACCCCCCCTGCTGCATGGCAATCTAAATGCAGCACTGAATGAAGCATATCTGCTGCATTCAGGGAAGGGGTCCCCCATGTGTTTGTGTGCTGTGTACCCCAAGATATAGGCTTAGGAAAACTCACTGTTAGAAGCCATGAAAGCAGTCCCTGTGGCTGGAGTTATTCACGGGGGGCCATTCCCTCCCCCTCTGCCTCTCTGTGCCGCCTCCTGCTGTGCTGTTTATGCTTTATTCAGACAGCAGGGCAGGAATCTGGAGCTGAGGCCAGGACAAATGATTTGCATGGCAGGATGAGTGACAGAGAGGGAGGAGGCAAAGCCAGCACAGCAGAAGCAGCACAGAGAGGCAGAGAGGGAGGGACTGGTCACCGTGAATAGAGCTAACTCCAACCACAGGAACTGCCTTCATGGCTTCTAATAGTAAGTTTTCTTAAGCCTATATCTCGGGATACACAGTACACAGACACATGGGTGACCTCTTCCTCGAATGCAGCAGACATGCTGCATTCAGTGCTGCATTTAGATTGCCATGCAGTTGGGGGGTGACAGGTCCTCTTTAACTCATAATTACCTATTTGGATATTTGTAATAGGTTATTCTAACCTGATAACCCTAGTATGTACTCCCAACTATAAGTAAGTATTATGTCAATAAATACAGTATAATGAAGACATCCTGGCAGCTATTATTGGGACCTTGGTGATAAGAGCTATGGCTCATATTGGCCCCAACCTCTTCAGAAAGGGAAAGGAAATGGTTGATCAGATGAAGCAGCACTGGTGTGGGCAGAGGTGGACATATCATTGGTGCAAGCTACGTGGCTACACAGGGGCCCAAGAGATAAGTGAGCCCATTTCTACCTCCAAAGAAGGTGAAATTGTGCATTTTGATGAGGTCTTGAAGTCCAAAGTATCTATATATTGTTCTTGCACTGGGACCTTCTTCTGTCTGTGGCCACCAGTGGGTATGGGATTGGGTAGGTAGCATAATTCAGCACCCTGAATAATCATAATGAGGATTGTCTTACTTGGTCTTGTACTGACTTAAGAAAAAACATGGCTGCTTCTTCTTCCAGGAACACTTGTCCACAGGTTGTGTGTGGTAATACACATCAGTGGGTGCAACAATACCAGATACAACCCATGGCACTAGTCTTGAAGAAAGAAGACATGGTTTTATAATCTAGTACTACCCCTTCAAAGTTGCCATGCATTACATCAATGGATGCAGGTATCACTTGTATTTTACGTATCGTGTATTGTTCTGTGTTTCGCTATGGATAATGTTGGGGTCATCACTCGTAGACAATGAACGCCTTGCAGTGAAGCAGTGCAGTAATCATCCCATACGCCTTCATTGTCGGCACAATGCTTGAGCGTGAAAGCAGTTTAGGTGTGATTTTCTTGTTCCGCTTCTCACCCAGCGCTTCAGACTTGTGTTAATAAGTAATGAAGGTATTATTACAATGTGTACATGCCTTGGGTGCTTTATGCTATGTTCTAACATCTGCATGTTGGCTCACACATAACAGCACATTTGCCCCAGTCCGGTAGTTCAGTCTCTATGACCTCTATTTGGATCATGCACGGGTAGAGTAGGCAGTGATGGTGATTGCTCATGGACAATGTTGGGGGTCTCCAAAACTTATTTTTGCACCTAGAACCAGGGGCGTAACTACAATAGGTGCAGGGGTTGCAATCGCACCCCGGCCCTGCAGCCTAGGGGGCCCCAAAAGTCCCTTTGGCCTATAGAAAAAGACTAATGCTATTTGCAATAATTGGGAGCCCGGTTGGAGCTTTTGCATCGGGGCCCCTAGGCCTGAAGTTACACCACTGACTAGAACCTTTCCCAATACAAGACTGATCCCTGAGAGCTCTAGGATTCCTACTGTAGCTCGTTGGCTTCATGGGGATGTACAAACCATATGGTCAGCCACATTTTTATGTAAAGCTATATGTATACTCTTGGCCAGATTCTAACTAGACGTGCATGGCCTTGTTCAGTTTGTTTGCATTGAGCAAAGCCATGCATGACTAGTCGAAGTCTGGCCGAGAGTATGCATACTGCATGGTCACAGGACCGCCCACTCACGGCACAGGCAACAGAACCCACCTAACAGTATGCAATGTGAGGATTCATGAATCTTAAGTCACATCAAGTGATTGCAGACTTTCTGTCGTGGGTGGCTATAACAGACGAACGGGTGTGGAAGTAGGATGGCAGTGATGGCCTAAAAGAATTAGTCTGCTCCTTAGACTGGGGATCCCTAGCTGTCCCTGTTCTCAGAAATACCTGAAATGATGAGGATGTCTGGGCCACCATCCTTGCCCTGCTCCTTACCTACCCTAGGCTATAACCCCCTCAACTCTACTCAGACACCAGTATAGTCACAGCAACTTCACCCAGGGATTGGGATAGGAACAGCAACACCCAGGAAAAGACAGATCGAGGAAAACTCCAGCAGACACTGCACACTGCATAACACAGCTCACAGGTCAAAGAGTGAATGAACTCCTTCAGCGACACCAGCTGGTGGGTAGAGGGATTATTTAAAGGTTGGGTGAGTGGTCAACCATGTCACCTGACACACACAGCAGCAGCCACAGTCGACTAATACCATGGGCATTACTGTTACATTTAAACTACTGCAGAACAGTCTACACGTGACAGTTTCATGCCAAACCTGGAAAACGACTTTAAGATTCCTATACAGACAATTTTCTGGATACAATATAGGAATGCAATTAAACACTTTCACAAAAGTTGATATGATATACACTATGTGGACTAAAGTATTATGACACCTCCGCATTACACTCGCAGGAGCTTTGATGGCAATCCATTCTACATCTGTAGGAGTTGGTTGTAGCTATCACAACTACTGCTCTTCTGGGAAGGATTTCAATAAGATTGGAGACGTCTGTCTTTTGCCCATTCATCAAGAAGAGCATTGGGGAGGTTAGCACTGAACTTGGGGGAGAAGGACAGGCTCACAATCTCCATTCTAGTCCACCCAAAGGTCTTCAATGCAGTTGAGGTTCGGGATCTGTGCCGTCGTCATGTTCTTCCATCACACTTGCATTTTGTGAATATTGAGACCTGAGGGACCATTGTACTTGCAACATATAATTTACTAAAATACAGATAACAATAAGGAATAATAAGGCCATCATCTTACCTTTAAATCTCTATGCACCACCCCCATCTGGTGACAATGCAGTACTGCCTCTAGGATCTGCTGAATGCAGTGACTGATCATAAGTGAAAATGCAGAGAAATAGCAGAAGAAAGCAAGTTAGGTTAATGTCTCAGCTACTAACATTTGGGGCATTACTATAGGGGCTGATGGGGAAGTAGACCCACCTAGGCTCAAGGGACCCTCTGCCCCTTAAATGAAGACCAGTAGGGTAAATGGCCCTAGGTGGTTAGATTTAGTAGGATCTGGACAGATTTTACTATTGACCCTGAGGTCACACTTCCTTAAAGGGATTGTCCGCTACTTAGATACTGTTAGTCAATCCTTGGGATTAGTCATCAATATTAGATCTGTTGAGGTCCAGCACTCAGCAACCACTCCGATTAACAGTTTGTAGCTTCCAAGGTGACCAGATGATACACAAAGTGTACAGAACCATCAATAAATGCTGACCCATAGAAGCACTGCAATAGCATGAAACAGCCGCCGTCCAGCACAAGTGTCCTTGTCCTGCCACCTGTTTGTCCGTGTGTCTTTTAATATGAAATAAAGAAGAAATGTTTGATATGACCCGACGAAATATTGAGCAACACTGTGTGATCACTCATGACCGGTGGTGCAGAAGCGTTCTTTTTGATTTTTACTGAGCTGCAGTTTCCAAGAGCAGCCACTAAACAGCGTTCGGCGCTGCTGAGTTCTGACTCCATATACTGTGCAAACCGCTAGGAGCACTAGGTGCCGGGCCCCACCATTCTCATATTGATAGGTCAATCTCCCAAAATTTGTTTAAAGCCAGCAGAATGGATGCAGCCATACATACCAGGCCGGAACTAAAACTAAAAAGACATTCATGACACTCTGACGTCTCTACAGACTCAAAGCATGATAACCAGGGGGAGGGAAGGGGTTAAAACATAGTATCTACTATATAATTGTCTAAGGCGTCTGTCGGTCACAGAAATCGCGCGCCAGACAGGGGCCGCTCATTGGTGCCCGCCGGCTGCCATCAATGAGCACAGACTATGCAAATAGGCGGGCAAATTAAAAGTTCAAACTTCGCGCCAATGTGCAGCCCGGCTGCAGTCGCCAGGATACGTGGGTCCGGCCGACGGTGGCCGCAGCGTGCGTGAGCCAGCCGGGAGATGACCGGCGTCAGCCGGTCATCTCCCGGCTGGCTCACCGCTGACCGGAGCTCAGCCGCGGCTACCTGTGGCACAGAGGTCCGCGGCGAGCCAGCCGGGAGATGACTGACGTCAGCTGGTCATCTCCCGGCTGGAGAGCCGTTGACTGGAGCTCAGCCGCGGCTACCTGCAGCACAGAGATCTGCGGCAAGCCAGCCGGGAGATGACCGACATCAGCTGGTCATCTCCCGGCTGGCGAGCCGCTGAACTCTGTGTAGCAGTAGCCGCGGCTGAGCTCCGGTCACTGGTGAGCCAGCCGGGAGATGACCGGCGTCAGCCGGTCATCTCCTGGCTGCTCGCAGCAGTGGTGCCCCTTGTACATTATATACTCACATGTGCTAGGCCCTCCACTGACTCCTTATGTCATTGGTTTCACACACTGTGTGGGGGTGATGGGGAAAGGCAATCAAGTTGACATGTGTCACACTCCACATGACCACATAGGCCTCAGAAGTGGAAACATTGAGACCCAAGAGGAGGACTGAGGAGTAAAGGCGGTGTAAGGAGTCAGGTGAGGGATATGGCATGTGGACAAGTGACTATAATGTTTTTATTTTATTTTAACCCTTTCCCAGAATCATGGTTAGCTGAATGCTATATTCTGAAATTGTGAAGAAATTTATAACAAATTCAGTTTGTTATGAATTGATTCGCTTATCTCTATTAATTACCGTATCTATCCAAAGGATAGGACATCAATTTCTAAGTCTTGGACAATCCCTTTAAATATAATACTTATCCAGAGTCAGGTGGACCACTGAAAACTTAGAAAAACACAGAAAGCGCAATGATATTTGTGGAACATACCTGGCATCGGCTTCACTGTAATACTCTCTGGCAACGATATCCTCAAACAGCTCTCCACCGGTGACCCTGCAAAAACACAGCGCACATGAGGTCAGATGTCATGACCTAGGTACAGACACTCCCCATAACATTACATAGTACATTGATGAGCAGTAGGATAACCATGTTTTGCACTTTGACTTCGTGGCTTATCTCATCATCCACTACAGCTTTGAGTGGGCGACTACCTTCATTTTATAGACAATCAGCTTGGTTATCTCATACATAAATTTGACTTGCGGCTATATAGTATATGATTAGTTCTGTAAATTTTTGTCATGTCACTCCATTGTTACTGTTTTGCTCCTAAAAGTCTACATTTTAATTTGTATTATTTTGTTAGTATTTTGTAAATCCACCTTTATAAAAACCTTTGTGGTCAGCGCGGCATCTCATCCCAGCTCTTTTCACCCTTATCTGTAAGTCCACCTTTGGCTTTCAACTCTGCCTGAAACCTTATGGTCATTTCTCAATCAGATTTAAGAATGTGTCGACCAAAATCTGATATTGGGTCTCTTCTACATATTCTCAATGTTGGTGCATACTGGTCAGCTTACTTGGGTATGTATACAGGTTTTTCTTTAACACCACCTACAAGTATTTGATTGGGTTGGGGTCTGGGGAATGTGGGGCAATCCATCACCTCTACTTCATTGTCATTGACCCATTTCTTTACTAATCTCAACATATGCTTCGGGCCATTGTCCTGCTCATAGCCATAGTACTCAAGCATATGAAGCTCAGCACTGAGACTACTATTGATCCTGGTCAAGTATCCAACACCTTTGGCTATGAAATAACCCTATATCACCAGGCTTCCTCTACCGAACTTGACAGTTCTTTCAGTTTGTCTCTCCATTAGCCCCCTTTTACCTGGTTAATTCCAGACCCATTTGCACGCATCAGAGCCACTAGTCTACTGACTTTTGTCTCATTTCTCCAAATCACCTGTCTCCAATCTTCTGCTGTTCACGTTTTCTACTTGTTTGCAAACTTGACCAAACCTTCTTATAACGATATTGAAGTTGAGGCTTCTTCATCTTCTTTCGGGCCACCATTCCAGACTTGTGTAATGTTTGTCACACGGTGCTTGCATGGATATCTGTGATCTCACTATTTTTAAGCATATGAGCCACCTCCACAGTGTTTGTCACTCCAGGACTTTTAGACCTTGTGATGTGCTGACTATTTGACTCTGATGTTTTGCCTGATGTCCACCTCTTGGCTTTTGAATGGATAGTCTGACATCTACTATATCATTGCCTTGTGGCCACTTCTGTCTGAGGCCGAAATCGCGCAACAGCGCTCATTGGTCGCTGCCAGCTGCGGCAACCAATGAGCGTAGCATATGCAAAACAGCCGCGCGCATTCAAAACACGCGCCAAGCTGTAACCTCGCGACAGCGCTGCATAGGCGTCGCTATCACCAGGATACACGCGTCCGGCCGAGGCGACCCCCGGCACTGGTACCCGCCGCTCCGTCCTCGTCCGCCCCCCCCCTCACCTGTCCCCTCACCTCCCCCCTCGCCTCCCTCCTCACCTACCTCTGTTCTCACCCGTCTTCTCCAGCTACAGAGTCGGACTCTGTACAGCGGTCATGTGACAGGGCGGGCTGTGTGATGTCACATCAGCCCGCCCTGTCACATGACCGCTGTACAGAGTGCGACTCTGTAGCTGGAGAAGACGGGTGAGAACAGAGGGAGGCGAGGGGGATCCTGCCCCCCCGCCCTCCATCCTGCCCCCCCCGCCTCCATCCTGCCCCCCTGCATCCATCCTGCCCCCCCGCATCCATCCTGTCTTCCCGGCTCCATCCTGCCCTCTGGCCCCATCCTGCCCCGCTCGCTCCATCCTGCTCCACCGCCTCCATCCTGCTCCCCCCGCCTCCATCCTGCCCCGCTCGCTCCATCCTGCCCCGCCGGCTCCATCCTGCCCCGCCGGTTCCATCCTGCCCCGCCGGTTCCATCCTGCCCCGCTCGCACCATCCTGCCCCGCTCGCTCCATCCTGCCCCACTCGCTCCATCCTGCCCCGCTCGCTCCATCCTGCCCCACTTACTCCATCCTGCCCCCCCGCCACCATCCTGCCCCCTGGCTCCATCTTGCCCCGCCCCATTCTGCCCCCAGTGATTAGTCACGCCCGGCCACTGAACACTGACACCGCCGCACACAGACACCGCAGTACAATGCTGACACCGCAGACACTGCTGCACACCACAGACACCACTTCACACTGACACCGCTTCACACTGACACCGCTTCACATCGACACCGCTTCACATCGACACTGCTTCACATCGACACCGCTTCACATCGACACCGCTTCACACTGACACCGCTGGCTCCATCCTGCCCCGCTCGCTCCATCCTGTCCCACTCCTTTCTGTCCCCGCTGATTAGTCTCGCCCGGAGACTAAACACCGACACCTCCGCACAACACTGATACCGCTGCACACCGACACTGCTGCACACCTACACCGCCGCACACCGACACCGCGGCACACCAACACCGCTGCACAACACTCACACCACCATACACCGCAGATAACACTTCACATCGACATCGCTACACACCGACACCGCTTCACACTGACACCGTCACAAATCGGCACTGCTGGCTCCATCCTGTCCCACTCCATTCTGCCCCCACTGATTCGTCTCGCCCGGCGACTGAACACCGACACCGCCGCACACTGCCACCACCGCACAACACTGATACTGCTGTACACCCACACTGCTGTACACCGACACCGCCGCACACCGACACTGCCGCAAACCGACACCGCTGAACAACACTGATACTTCTGTACACCAACTCCACTGCACACCGACCCCACCGCTCACTGACATCGCCGCACACCGACACCACCGGACAACACTGATACTTCTGTACACCGACACTGCTGTACACTAACACTGCTCGACACCGCCACACACCGACACCGCCACACACCGACACCACTACACACCGACACCACCACACAACACTGATAGCACCGCACACTGACACTACCGCACAACACTGATACTGCTGTACACCAAAACTGCTGCACACCGACACTAGAATACTAGAATACCCGATGCGTTAGAATCGGGCCACCATCTAGTCACTTCATATTTTTCCAACTGTCATGGCCTCACATAATGCAGGTGGCAATTTTCTTGACCAGGAAACCACTATTGATGAGTTAGATGATGCTGTTTCTCTTTTCTTGGGAAATCTCCATATCTGCTCCTCCATTTGAACCAGTGAAATTTCACTTGGGAATCAACCCAATAAAACTCTGAGCTATCAGGGAACGTGAGAATAGGTTGTAATTTGTAGTATACTGGAAGAAATAACACCAGGAGCCAAACAGTAACACTGCAGTGGCTTGACAAGAATCTACATAAGTAATCATATACTAAATAGTTGCAAGTCAAAGTTATGTATGAGATTAGCCAAGACGATTGTCTATAAAATGAAGGTAGTCTTATTACTACAAAGCTGTAGTGGATGGTGAGATATGGAGCCTGAAAGTCCAAAGCGCAAAATAGTGTTACCCTTTTGCTCATCAGTGTATTTCTAAAGTCTCTGATATTTTTAAAGTTTACTTATAGTTATCCAGAAATAACAGTATTATTTCCTAAAATGACTCTGTTATTCTTCTTTAAAATGTATAAATATATTGATAATTGTCTGTTATCATTCAAGTCAATGGGATGTACTTAGCTTCAAGGGGCAAACCAGGATTTATGTATTGCTGATTTAGGTCATAAATATCAGATTAATAGGGTTTGACACTCAACCCCCTTGTTGTTAAATAGTTTTTTTATCTTCAGCTGGGGCTGTATGTACGCAGTGTATGGAGCTGTATATGCAGTGGCTTACAGTAGCCTTCAATTGGGGCTGAGCTGTAGTACCCGACAATAGCCACTACTAAATGTATGGATCTGTGGGTTACTGGCTTTATAAAATGTGTACATCCGGCCACAAAAGGAACTAAAAACAGCTGATCAGTGAGGGTGGTGGATGTCAAACCCCTCCAATTTGATATTGGTGACCTATCCTAAGAATAGATAATCAGTAAAGTTTTGGACAACCTCCTTAAACATAAATACAGATAGTATACCAATGTGATGTAGACCACAAATTTGACTTAAAAGAGGATCTCTCACATCCAAAAAATGTAATTGAATACCTTGAAAAAAATACTCGAGCCTCCCTGATTCTGCCGCACTTCCATATTGTTTTGCGTTGCTCCATTTCAGAGATATTCACATTTGTTTGTTTTAAAGTTAAGTATGTGAAATCTCTGTTTGCAGTCCAACTGGACGTTTCTTCACAGTCTTCTCTGGGCTGCATGTGATTGACCATTCTCTCATAGAAGCTGCCAATCACAGCTCAATAGCTGATCTTATAATCTAAGGGGTACTTCACACAGCAATATCGTTAACAATATCGTTGCAACGTCACAGGTTTTGTGAGGTTGCAGCGACCTCACCAGCGAAGTCGCTGTGTGTGACACACAGCAGTGATCAGCCCCCCACTGGGAGATTGCTGATTGTGACAAACTGTTCTGGACCATTTTTCAATCGGCGATCTCCCGCTGGGCAGGCTGCATTGCTGTGTGTGACAGGGGCAGCGACCAGCTAACCAGATGTGTTCCCTGGTAACCAGGGTACACATCGGGTTACTAAGCTTCAGAATGCTGGGAACCAGGGTAAACATCAGGGGTACTAAGTGAAGCGCTCTGCTAGGTAACCCGATGTGTACCCTGGTTACCAGCGCGCTGTGCTTGGTAACCAGGGTAAACATCAGGTTACTAAGCACAGCATGCTGGTAACCAGGGTACACATCGTATTACTAAGCAGAGCGCTGCACTTAGTAACCCGAAGTTTATCCTGGTTACCAGCGTTCTCCCGCTTACCCCAGCGTAGCTGGACCTCGACATCGTAGAAAAGAATATTTAATATTTTTTTCCATGACGTCGAGGTCATTACACGGGTGGCCTATGTGACAGCTCACCAGCGATCAGATAACGATGTTCGAGCGACCCCGATCGTTGGTCGGGTCGCTGGGACATCGATATGTGTAACGGGGCCCTTAGGCACTACCAATCTATGATTGGCGGTTTATGGAATGGAGGGGTGAAAGCACATGACCCCAGAGAAGACTCTGCTTACAGTTTTACTGGGTGTTTCTTCAGAGATTTCACATACTGTGCTCCAGAAACAATAAATGTGAATCTCTGAAATGGAGCGACATAGCGAAAAATGGAATAAATGAAAAAAATCAGGAGATCCGAGGGATTATTACTCAATTTTATTTGTACAAATGACGGGTCATTTTTGAAGGGATAATACCACCTTGTTAATTGTCCTTTTTGCAAGTGGTAAAGGACAGTGAGCGATTGTAAACAACACAAAGGGTAAAACCGCCAAGGATTCTGTAAAAGCCAAGCAAGATAATTGTTTCATTAAACTGAAAATGAACTTCATTGCCATTCTAATCACACACTGCCGCGTGTACGGCAGAGACACCGCTGGTGAACATAAAGAACATACTCACAGATCAAACACTAAATAGTGGTGTCCTTCCTCCGAGATGCTGTCATGTAGTCTCACTGCAAAGGAGGACAGCAAACGTTAATATACCCCATTATATTAGCATAGCCTGTAATAAATAATGCAAGGAAATCCATGTTTAACAGATAGAAATTGCCTTGTTATTACAATCCGGCAGTACTTGTCTGGGGGGTACACTGAAAACATAATTTTTTAATACAAAATGCATATTGCCAGATCACGCCATCTGAAATATATGAAAATTGGAAGAGTATTAGTTTGCGTTGCTATCACCTGCGACACACATAGGTTATTATATGACCATTTCTACTGTATATTAGTGTCTTTTTTCTTTAAAGGGTGTTCTTTCAAAGAGGACCTTCTACCAAATATTTCATATCTAACTGTATATAAGAGTGGCTACAAAGCCGAATACAGAATAAAAGATCAGAGGTATTCACAATCAATGTATTTGACTCATAATGAGTTACCTTTTTTAAGCTCAAGTGGGTGTCGCCAGACATTTTTCTCTGGGGGGCGTGTTCTTCTTCACCCTGTACGATGCTGACCAATTATAAGCAGTCAGCAACACAAGGAAAGAAGAACACGCCCCCACCACAGCTTAGAGCAGATTTCTTAGTGTGTGAGACTGTAAAGTTAGAACTTCTTGCATGAATCAGTGTGGGTGGGGTGACGGTGGGGGGCAATGCAGTTGAGTTTATCTGTGGCATATTATAAACCGTTCTATTAGCTCTCCTGATTACAGAGTGTGTCAGTAATCACAGTTGTGACTGCTTAGCTCCACCAACTTGCTCTGCCATGAGTCAGGGTGTCATTTGCATCTCACACAGGGGTAACCTGCCTGTTCTGGACTACGTCTGTGTGCAGGTAGATCTGAGCATGGTCTTATTAATTCTCAGAGTGATTATAGATTGAGCACAAAAGATAAAAGTGTGATATTGACAGTTTGAGCTTTCATCTCTAGACAGTGTGGGGAGAGGATGGTACAGGAGAGCTTACACTGCAAGGTGAGGAGAACTGAGATTTGTCTGTAATGTGACACAGCTAAACTCAGCTGAGCTGCCTCTTTCTCCACACTGTCTCATGCAAGAGATTCGACCAGTAGATTAGGCTGTCTGTCATACACACTGAGACAATCTGTTCTAAGCTTTGGTGATGATGTATTCTTTTTTCCTTTGAATGTTGCTGCCTGCTTATGATTGGTCAGCATCATACAGGGAGAAGAAGTACACGCCCCCCCAGTGAAAACTATCTGATAACACCAACTTGGATTGAAAAAATGTAAGACCCAGTTCACATCTATGCACCCCTGCATTTGCCTGCCCTGCGCTGGTGCAAGTGCAAGCACAGGTGCATTCACAGCCCAGTGCAGATAAGTGCATAGGCGAATAGATGCAGAGCCCTTGCGCTCGCTTGCACTCATGCCACCATTATCTGATGTGGGCGAGCGCATCTGACCGCAGGAGCCCGAAACCCGGAAGCGTGTGACAGGGCTGGTGTCCACAGCGCATGCGCTTGTCCAGACACACCCGGAAATGTCACATTACACAAGGGCTCTGCATCTATGCGCCTGAGCTTGCCTGCACTGGGCTGTGAATGCACTTGCGCCAGCGCAGGGCAGGCAAACGCAGGGGTGACTCACCGCGGCCGGCGGCTCCGGTTTAGACAGGCGATGCTTCCTTCCTCCTTGTCACGGGTGGACCGTGCCTGCCGGTAGCGGGGCCCGGTGTAGTGCAGATCAAAAGTGAAGACGTCTTGGTGGAACAGATTAAAGGGGTTTTAATTTATTCGTGACGCCACCTATGAGTAGATTCGGTAAGGGCTACCGACGCTGCGGAACCTCCGGGGGATGGACAGCAGCTAGATGTTACGCTCCCCACAGGCTGAGCGGTGATCCCCGGAGGCTGGAGCTGCTCAAGATGTTGTGCGGCAGCTGCGGTTACCTTGTTGTGCGGACGGACAGTTCATAAGGAAGCACAGACACAGAAAGTCTCTATAACGGGTCTTTACTGTAACCAGCAGGCAGTACATGGTATACAGTGGTTGAGTAGTAGACCGGGTGGACTCAGCAGTGATGGTGTCCCTTAGAGATCCGCAGTGTTCCTCCATTCTACCTAACTTGATTGCCAGCGTCGCCCAGGAATACCAGATCGGGTACGGGGAGGCTGCTTCAATGCCCTATCCATGATATACGTCCTGGATGTTCTGGGGAGCCTTGGATCCCTCGGTGGGTACACCGCTGGTTAGACGACTGGAAACTGGCTGGTGGTGGGGTGCTCCTTTAAAGCTGCTCCTCCACTCTTCTGGTTCGCGTGGCAGAGGTGAACTGCTGCCAGCTTCGGTACCAGTGAACCGGCTGTGAGTTGTGGGCACGGGAGTCTTTTGGGAACCCGTGTAGTAATGCCCGATCCCGGTGGTTAAGGCCTCAGGTGCTGACACCCGACCGGTGACGCCCAGGGGCCCGCACGGGGTGCGGAGCCCCCGCTCCTCTCCAAGCTGTAGTCCTAGACCCTTCTTCTCCGAGTTCTAGACTATACTCTTCTATTGTCTAGATTACTGTGTTCTACTCCACTACCCTAACACTCCACCCCCCAGGGCCTATGATTGGCCCTCTGTTCTAGGTGTTGTATGTAGGGTTGGATCTCTATGTTAACCGGATCATTGCTGAGTCAGAGGATATTGCGGCTGCATTTATGGCTGCAATACCCTCTTGTGACGCACTCGTTGCGGGGCGCCACACTGGCACATAGATGTGAAGCGGCCCATAGACTCAGACAGCAATGATTAGAAAGAGCACCTTTAGGACAGAGGTATACAACCGTAGATTCTCTCATCCAAGGGAATCAGGCTGATTAGCCTAATCACAGTGATGAATCTCTGATCTGAGAGTGATCTGAGTGTCAGCTTAGTGTGCTCCAATTTTCTGACATAAGAGAACAGAAGCACACTGTCAGAAGAAGATGGAGAAGAACATTTCTCTATTTTTCCATTGTCCGAGTCCTCGGAAATAATAATAATAATCTATATTTATGTAGCGCTAACATATTCCGCAGCACTTTACAATACTGAGGTTCATATTCAAACAATCATAAGTAACAGTTATCAGAAAATACAATAATTAGAGCAAAATAATGATAGCCCTGCTCATAAGAGCTCACAATCTAACAATGAGGTGGGGGTGACACAGTACAGGGGCTTATTTACAATGATGGTATAGTCAATATGAGGAAATGGGGAACAGGAGCATCATAAGTGGCCACTGATCATTATTTGTGATCCACTTGAGACCGGTGGAGCGGATAGGCTATGTCTAAATGACTTTTATTAGGGATCATAATAGGCCACCCTAAAAAGATGTGTTTTTAGTGATCGCCTGAAACGATGTAGATTGTGGATACACCTAATTTCTTGGGTTAGAGCATTCCAGAAATTGGTGCATCTCGGGAGAAGTCTTGGAGCCAGGAGTGGGAGGTTCGGATTAATGCAGAAGTGAGTCTAAAGTCACTTCCAGACTGTACTTTGAGATTGCACTCATGTGTCATCCGACTGCAGTCCAATGATCTCCCCGCGCCCACAGACTTGCATTATCAAATATTGGATCAAAGTCGGGCATGCTAAGATTTTTTCCTCAGACCAGCTAACATCGATCAGAGTTTGTTCAGATGTTTTTTTCAGATCTCACTCGGACACAAGATACGGTGGTGTGAGTGAATGCTAAGAAATATTAATTTTGCTGTGGATTTTTCCGCAGAATCAATTTAGATTTATTATCCAATAGAAGCCTTGGGGTAAGTTCAGTTCACACATTGCGTATGCATTTCTGGAAATAATTCTGCAGCGATTGGACAGCTGTTGATAGAACAATGCTTCGGTCATTCATTCCGCCTGCAGCCATCCTGGCCACCACTCCCACACACACACGGCTGAGCACTCCTGTGTTCTCTATGAGAAAGAAATCTGTACCGGCGGCTTATTTCCAGAAGAATAATAGGATGAGCAATACAAAATCAGACATGCTTGATTACCATCTTCCCCTATAATTAGTTGGCCAGTGTCCCCATACACATTACAGTGTCGGCCCAATCTGCTGATATCGGTAGGTTTGTCCGACATAAGTATAATGTGTAATGGGGGGGTCTTAAATTCCGATGTTCATTTTTCATATTTGCCTTACGGATAGCACATGTGCCCCTTATATTCTAAGAAACCAGTCACATGGCTACTTTTTTTTTTTGCAGAACTTGAGCCCGATACACCAAAACCAAAACTTTGAACTTCAAGGCTGCGCTAAAATGATGCAACTTATGGAGTCCTCATGCCATTTTTTCCCAGATGGGCCAAAATGGATGGAGCTATGGAGGAATGGGGGTGCAGAGACCATGATGAGTGGTGGCCTTTGCTACGCCACAGATATTACATGAGTAAGATTAGTGACGAGGTGCACATGGAGATGTACAACTTTTGTCTGGTGCTCCTGATCATAAATAGTCATATACCTCATTACGAATCTGTAGCGCCTGACTCCAGAGCGCCCCCTTATCAGGACTGGCATTCATAACACCAGTCTAAAGGGCACGTCACACATGGCGACATCGCCGCCGATTACATAGGTGACGTAGGGGCGTGACCTATTGGCGGCGACATCGCCACTACGTCGCCTAATGTAAAGGGGCGATGTCGGCACCTCTGATGTGATGTGAAACCAGGCGGCCGATCTGGGGCAATGTGTCCACATCGCCCCATGTAAATGGCCACCGGCGAGCTGACTGGTGATGGGAGCCACAGGCTCCCGTTGTACTGCTTCGCCGCTGGGGTTTTGAGACACCCCGGCGGCGATGCAGCCTCTCAGCTCGCCGACTCATCGCCGGAGATGTCTCCCCGTGTAAACGGGGACGGCGACGCTGGCGGGGCGCCAAAGACATGCTCTCTCCCGCCCGTCGCCGCCGAGATCTCCGGGGCCGTCGCCAGGTGTGACGTTACCCGTAATGTATCAGGCCTTTTGTGTCCACAAACAAATCAAAGGAGACCTGTCCGGTTTTATCTGAGCCATGGATCAAGATCACTTATACAAGTCTATGGTTGTGGAAAAATCCCTGGCTGCACATGGATGAGCAATCTGTGTGCTATCTGCTCACGGGGCTGCTGATGGCAGGGGTGCTGACACAATCCTCACTGGTGCGTGTCAGATCACGCTGTCAGAGTTTGACAGCGCACTTTAACTAGTTAACAGATCTGCCCACCACTGTTAAAGGCAGATCAGCCTACCTGTCCGGGGAAAGATGCGGGGTCGGCACGTGGGGCCAAATCAAAGACAGGGAGGCGACCAAGGAAGTACCACTACATCCAAGGTCAAGAAGTGGTCAAAATATAATGTATGTGTTTATAGGATAGTTTGTTTCTTATACGCTTTATAGATGGGTCCTTAATGGATACAAAGTAATGGAAAGTGTGGGAAAAAACAATGTCATCACCCATACACCAGATAGGGAACATGAACCTTTTTGATTCTGCATGCGGTTCTGAAATGCCCGTAGAACGGAGTGGCGGGCCGAGCATTACCTAGGGGTTTATGGGGTATAGCCAAGCAGAGTGCTTTGTGATGACCCAAATGATTTAGTAATAATAAAATCTACAGCTACATAAGAAAATCACAGTATAGATTAATAAATAATTTAATGCATTTTTATGTGGTTTCAGTCGCCCATAAGGCTTCTTTATTGAAACATTTTATCATGAATGTGAGTTTTCACCCTGTGGCTCAGTTCATGATATATTCATTATACTGTACATATATAAAGCATAAAATGTGGAAAAATATTTCAGTAAAATAAATGATCTCTTTGGACAATCCCTTTTAATAGAAGGGTCGTATGATGACAACCTGACCAGCAGCAGTAATAAGCTATAAACTCTATGGCATCCTCGCAATAAGTGTTATATATTTCTGCAGCGCCTCCAGAGGGAAAATAAGGCATTACACTTTTGATTGTGATTGAGGGATCCTTCTATCAATAAGTCCTTAAAGCGGCAACAGCATTGTTAACGATTTCAATGGGAGTTTCCTAAGGTTACAATGGAAATCAGTTTTCAGCCCTCCTGCCTTCAGATTATCAGACCTACGCGCCATTTGGTCAAGATGATAGCAAAAAAATATTACAGAATCACTTAGAAACTATGAATAGTAGGGTATTATCTAAGGTTTAGCGAATACATTTGCAGGACCCTAGTCCAGCAGTCCGGACAGTATTCCAAGGAGCCCAACTTATTATGGGCATCTCTTGCTGCTCATTTGACTGGTCGGCCTGGCGCAATGTTCACTGTGCTTCACGCCACAAACATGATAATGCACATGGTGAACTCAAAGAGGCTAGAAAACTCCCATTGAGCAGACCCTAATCTGGTGGCCTGGTCACTATTCCAAGTAGCTCTGTTTACCGCCCCCTACTTTTCAGCATCCATGCCTCTCTTTTGATTAGTCCACCAGGTACAACGTTGACTATGCTTCATGCTATAAACAAGACAATGCACAAAGTGAGCTCAAGGATGCCAGAAAACACCCATCGAGTAGACCCTAATCCAGCAACCTGGTGAGTATTCTAAGCAGCTCTGCTTACCACCCCCTACTTGTCAGCATCCCTGGCTCCTCCTTTGATTAGTTGGCCTGGCACAAGGCAGTCTGTGCTTCATTCCACAACAATAATAATGCATAAGGTGAGCTCAAAAGGCCAGAAAACTCCTGTGGAGCAAAGACTAATCCAGAGGCCCAGTCAGTATTCCAGGTAGCTCTGTTACCTGCTCCCCACTTGTGGACATCCTTGCCTTCTCTTTTGATTAGTCGGCCTGCCGCAATGTTGACTGTGGATAACACTGCAATTATGATAATGCACAAGGTGAGCTCCGAAAGACCAGAAAACACCCGTTGAGCAGACCCCAATCCAGCGGCCTGGTGAGTATTCCAATGACCTCTGCTTACCACCCCCTACTTGTCGGCATTCCCGGTTGCTCGTCCTTTGATTAGTCAGCCTGGTACGACGTCTGTGCTTCATGCTGCAGCCATTATAATGCACAAGGTGAGCTCAGGGAGGCCAGAAAATTTCCATTGAGCAGACCCTAATCCAGCGGCCCAGTCAGTATTCCAAGTAGCTCTGTTAAATACCCCCTACTTGTTCGCATCCATGCCTTCTCTTTTGATTAGTCGACCTAGCAGAACGTGGTCTGTGAATCACTCTGCACTGATGACAATGCACCAGGTTGGATGATCAAAAGATGAGATGTGAATGCCAGCCGATAGGCAGTGAACGAGGTTCCCTTTTAGTAGCCACAATATACTGACCTGCAGTGGCGTAACGTGAAGCTCATGGGCCCCGATGTGAAAGCTCCAAATGTTGCAAATGTTTAATAGTAGTGGTCTTTTTTTTATATGCCATAGGGACTTTTGGGGCCTGGGTGCGATTGCAACCCCTGCGCCTGTTGTAGTGACGCCCCTGCTGACCTGGCCATCAAATTGATTTGCTCACTTCTAGTTTTGACACTCGAGACCCATTTTGGAGACTTTCTCTCTAGATAACAGCTATTTTAATATAGTGTGAGCAGCGCCGGAGAGGTGTTAATTTAGTTGAACTCTTCATTACGAAATTGCAGCTCCGATTGTATCGTCTTTAACCCCCTCGACCTTGGAAAACCCCACACTGTGAGGGGAGGACAGTGTAGGAGGGGGGACTCCACACAGCGACATGTTAATAGCAACGTTTGAGACAATGAACAACGAGGGAATACTGGGCTATTTCTGTAGCCTGACACCCAATTGTATGCTCGAAGCCTGGCAATTAGCTGTGGATATGTTAATTGCAGCCTAATTCTTCCATCATACACACTAACACTTACACAGCGAGGGGAACTAAAAATCCCTCCACAGAGCACCGCCGTGATTACACAACACCAGCTCAAGGAAATTTGGAACGTTCTGCCATTACGCTTCTATTTCCAGTTTATTTTCCAAATCACTGGTCTCTGCCCCTCCTCGTTGTGACTGGTACCACTCACCATGAGTAAGATTTGCGTTTCGGAGTCCCAGGGTGTTCGGGGACATTTCTGAGTTCTTTTACTGTAACTAAAAAAGGTTCCGAGCAAATCTGTAGTCTGCAAATTGGTCCCAAGCTGATCGTTTTTAAGAAATACGGAGGCGGATTTTAGCAGCGTTTAACATGTAAGATAATGAAAGAAAGCAATAATTGTCAGAGCGCAGGGGGGAGCGAGTGGGAAAGTAACGTCAAGCAGGAGAACCGCGTGTGGACGCGTGTGACAGCAAGATGGAAGGTGATATGAATTATATGTATATATATATCAGCCCTTCTGATATCTGACAATCATCTGATATTACGAACTCTAGGAGGGTCACTCCAAAAAATATATATTTTGTGCGGTATGGTTTTTTGCAATGAGTCTCTATGATGGATACAGGGTTAGGCCGGTGTCAAACTTGCGACTGCGAGAGACTCACACAAGTCTCACAATGCATCACCCGCGACAGCCATCGGCTCTCTGGACAAGAGAATGCAGCCATATACAGTCCCTCACAGACGTTGTGACGCTCAGGGGCGGACCTACCGTGGTGCAGCTGGTTCAGCTGCACCAGGGCCCTGACCGGCTAGGAGGCCCCTCAAGCCTGCAGGGGGGCCCCCAGCCGACCCCCTAACCCGATGTCAAAGGAGAGGAGGGTCAGGCAAGGGAAGCTTCCAGCCCCTCCTTTCCTCTGCCGTCCCGGCTCCCAGGAATGCTCCCAGTCCTCGCCGACGACCGCCAGTCCCCCCCCCGCTCCTCAGAATGGCAGCACCAGGGCCCTTCGGTCTATAGGTCCGCCACTGATGTCGCTTATCCATGTTATGTAGATAAAAGCTTATAACCTGACATTAAATTCATCCATTGGTTCTATAAATTACTCTTTTGAAAGCTGAAACCCTCCGAAATGTGGTTTAGGTTAAGAAAATAAATTGTCATCAATGCTGAAATATTGATCATTTAATGAACACAGAATGGGCAGATTTTGGCAAGACAAAAGTTTTGTCGCCTGGTCAAATAATGCACCCAATCCTAGTTTACATCCTCACCTGTGCTCAGTAAATGATCGGTTAATTAGTGGGTGTGTCTAAAAAGAAACCCAGCACCCCAGACCTTCACTTCAACTGCAACTTGAGCTCTGACAACATGCCAAATATCCACCCTGCGACCAAAGCCTTGATTATCAAGAGGCTGAAGACCAGATCCATGGATTAGCAACATAACTTTTGTCAGGGACTGTAGAAATACATGCATCTGACAGGCGGCTGTGCTGGGTGTTCTGTGGCGCCCCAGGGTCCAGTTGCCAGAATATTAAGCTTGGAAGCAAGGAAATGTACCCACCTCAGGGGAAACACACGCACAACGTCTTCCCAACTAAGGCCAAAAGGGGCAGCTCTGTAGCCCGAGTTTAGGGCAGGTCCCCTATAAATTCTGGTCTGGGGGTGGGGTTAGGCAGTTCAGTTCCTAGGAGGACTGTAGAAGACATCCTACAGTCAGGTGCCGTGCCAGGCCCGTCTGAGGAAACTGACTAGCCAGTGTGAGGGACCCGTAAGTGAGGGGGTGGATACATGGCACTGTGACCTCTGCTCAGTCTGACAGTAGTCTCAGACACTATGCGTGCTTAAATGCATCATCTGAAAATTAAATACATTTTTTCTGTTAAATGTATCTTTAAAATAAAAAATTGTTCGGATTTTAAAAAATTCTATAATTGCAATGTCATTTTTTTTCTAAATATTTCATTTTTCACTAGACTTCTCTTTTTTTGCACAGACACTTTTCAGCAGGCTCATTATCATCACAGACAGGATTACAGTGAAAGGTGACACTTCTAAACACAGAAGATCACTCATAATCTACCACTCATCCTCCTCTCCCTTCCTTCATAATCACTTTTGCCCAGATTAGAGCATGCCCAGATGACGTTTCCATACAAACAATAGGGTCCGGAGTCTGTCTTTGGCCGTTAATGTTCAAGAAAGCGTTAGTCTAATGTTGAGCCAAGTAGCTCCATGGCCTGTATTCAAATCTATAGGGGTAGACGTGCAGTACCTGAATGCGGCCACTATACAGTTCATGGAGCTGATGAGCTCTTCTGGCTATAGCTTGCACCAGGAACAGCTGATCAGTGGGGGTGCCGGATGTCCCACACCCTCCAATCATATATTTATGACCTATCCTAAGAATAGGCCATCGATGTAAACATCCAGGACAACCCCTTTAATTGAGAATACATGAGTGAGCTTGTTCTAACAGTCGGCCAAGAGAATTTACAACACTTTTGCTTTACTTTTACTGAGCTCCACTCATCTGATTTATGAGTTACTGAGATTCCTTCCATCAGTCTGTTATGATGGTCTAACAGGGAGTTTCTAACACTTTAATCTGTCTTTGGCTTGAGTCGCACTACCGTATGACTCTACCGCACTGCCTGGACTGGCCGACAACTCTCCTGACCTGGGCGTACCAGCTTCATTTATTTCTATGCAGCTGACATGCTCGGGTCAGGAGAGCCGCCGGCCACTCCAGGCAGTGCTATGCAATCCTAACATGAGTCAAACGGTAGTGGGACTCCAGCCTTTTCCTGCTCTCTTCTCAGCCGATTTATGACCACATCAAAGTTGACTGTTCTGGGAAACAAAGAGCCTATAAAAGCTAAAGTGATGCAACATTTTTAATGAAACCCAATTGCAAACATTATTTTTAACCCTAAATATGTGCACTTAAGTAAAAAAAAGTCCCCAAAAGAGGATAACCTCTTTATTGGCAGTAGTTCATTGTTAGGACATTCAGCTTCTGTTGTACTCTAAAGGTGACGTTACACCTGGCGACATCACCACCGATTACATAGGCGACGTAGGGGCGTGGCCTATCGGTGGTGACATCGCCCCTGTTTCGCCTAGTGTAAAGGGGCGATGTCGGCGGCTCTGACAGCTTGCCTGGTTTTACATCACTGATCTGGGGCGATGTGTAAACATCGCCCAATGTAAACGGCGGCCGGCGAGCTGACAGTAGATGGGAGCCGCCTCTCAGCTCGCCGGCCCATCGCCGGAGATATCTCCCCGTGTAAACGGGGGCCGTCGACGCTGGCAGGGTGCCAAAAGTGTGCGCACTCCCGCCTGTCACCGTCGACATCTCCGGCGGTGTCGCAAGGTGTAACGGCACCTTAAGAACTAGCCATCTATAGCACTGGAAGTTCTCTTGTTTGTCATGAGGCTGGACTTTTGGATTTTGGAAGGACCCCCAATTCAAGTTTAAACATCCATATCTACAGCAAACTTAGACACTGGAATAAATACACAAAATACATTATTTTGGTTGTCAAAATGGCCACAGCTTTATTTCAATCACAGGATTAACAATCCCAGTAGGAGTCCAGTGGAGTGCTAGTACATTTGCATTCACAAGTACTGCAATATCCCCTCAGCTGTCGGACATCCAGCACCAGGACAGACAGCCATAAAGGGGGCGGCACATATTGGCTGCTATTCAAGCAGAGCCAGTAAACTTTCAGGACACCGATGACCCTATTATCCTCACTTCCGTGCTTAACCACCGTAGGCGCCCCAGATGACGTTACCACTACGACATCCTTCAGACTGGCCACCAAAGCAGAGCCTGCTCACCACCATGAGGTTTACATCCTCTATGAGTTAAAATTAACTTGTCTGCAACTTCCACTTGACTCCTACTCCACGAAGCTGTGACGGGTTATAAATTCTAAGCCACATATGACACTATTTAGTTGTTATTTTTCTCCATTTATATCAATTAGGTGAACTTATAATGCAAAAGCATTACGGGGACTAAACTTAGCAAATCTCAAACTCACAAAGCGTCATCCTACAGCGCTCAGGAGAGGAGACTTCTAGGGACTCATGGCTAAAAGGGAACCAACCACCAGGATTTAACCACCTGTAAATCAGTGCTGCAGGTGATTGATGTGTGCAGCATGACATCACTATTTAGGTTTTTATTTTATTCCTCCCCTGTGGGCTTGCCTTTCTGCTGTCAGCCAACTCTCCCCTCCCTCTCATCCAGACTCATCCGGGGGTGTGGTTGGATGGGTTTGGCTTAGAGCAGAAAGACAAGCCCACAGGGGAGGAATAAAAAGAACAAATAGTGATGTCATGCTGCACATGTCAATCACCTGCTGCATTGATTTACAGGTGGTTAAATCTTGGTGGTTGTTTTGCCCTTGGTAGAATTGGATATGGTACAAGATAGATGCAAATTCAGCGCATAACATAAGGCATTCATCACTATATAAGTAATGGTTAAATAAAAAATTTCCAGTTAATGTTTTAACAGGGTAGGAGGATGGGTAATGCTTCATCCAATTCTTATAGTGATAGAGAGAGTGAGAGACAGGATAGAGACTTATATCAACCTCTTAGCCCCCCCTCTCATCGAAACACCAGGCACAACATACTGTGCTCCTTCCTCTTAAAGAAGCATCACTCTTGCTTAAATTTACACAGGCAAGTGACTCGCCCCAGCAGGGAACGTGGGGTACTCAGACTTGGGCCCTCTCGATGTCGTCGGGACTGTGGGATGTCACGGTGGCGTGACCCGGTCCGTGGTCCCCAGTAAAAAGGGCCGTGTTTGCAGTCACCGCTGGCGTGGAGCGTCATGTGCCATGATTGGCTGTCAAATTAATGGGTCCTCATAAGAGGATCACCTGTCCTTCACACATCCACCGCTGCCCCCTGTGGAAGCACAGAAACACGTGTCGGGGCTTCTCCCTGTGACTGTGGATGCCACTACACATTGATCTGGGTATGATGCATGAACTATATGTGTGATACTAAGGTTCTAATTATTATTGGAATGCTTATCTAATTGTCTCTATGGGTGCAGGGGTTTATCCCACGCTACATACACTGTTGTGTTTATAATATTTACCAATGCAGTATGGGATATAATCATTGGAAATTATTCAAGTTTCCACCGTGAGAGGTTATGTACAGTACATTAATGTATTCCTGTTATCATTACTCTGTAATCTGGTTGCAATTGTAATTTCAGCCCTATCATTGTGAAAGGTGATCTGGCACCACTGTGTCTTGTCTCCCCCTAAGGCTAGGGTCAGACTAGCATTACTTCCTGCATTCAGTGGGTTCCGTCTGAAACTTAGAATTTTTCAGCATTAGCGCAGTGTTACCGGAAAGGTAACACTGCATTAACGCTGTCTATTCATCCCTATGGCAGCCAGAACCTGAGCGCACTGCAAACACCGACGTCACACTGCCGGAGTTTCAAATCTTGCCCTTTTTCAAGCGCATCAAATAATGTGGAAGCCCTCATTAGTATGTGTCTGGGGCCACAAGGGACTGGGCACTCAGGTCTCGGGTGGTCGGGTGCAGGGATGTCATGGGATGCCCGAGCCTGTGCCCTTGGATGACAATGAAAAAGGGGTATTTACAGGGATAAAGGTTATTGTAGTCGTGACGCCACCTATAGATCCGGTGATGGCACAGCTGGGACTTCCGGGGTGATGGGCGACAGCAAGGTGTTGGAGCTCTCAACAGGAAGAGTGGGTTCCCCGGGGCTGTAGGGTATGATGGTGGAATAGGGCAGCACGGTAGGAATGGGGCAGCGTAGTCGTTGTGGTGTGGGACAGGTTGAAGAAGGGACACGCACACAATAAAGTCTTTTTCTGTACCTTTTACTGATATTCTTGCTGGTGCACTCTCCGGGTTGAAGCCTACACCTCAGGATTTCCACACTGAGTGGGGTATAGGCCTCCTTGTTCTGTTCATTGTCCCAAAGCATGGCTGGCATGAAACCAGGCATGACCTCCTGTTTCTCCACACTCGTGTTGCTGCTCTGAGGGCTCTCTCTCTCTTGGGCTACCACTATCTCTCCTGAAGTCCCCGGCTCTCAAATGTGGGTGCTGCAGGTGTCTGGGAAGCTAAGCCTCCATGGTGTACTGGATTCTCTGCTGGGCTGATCTCTTTCCCTGTTGCAGACTCGGTCTCCAGTGACCGGTGTTCTGGTGGGGTGAGCTGGTATGGCTCCTATGCCCCCTCTGTAGTTTTCCTCGCCTCTGCCTTCGGCCCTCGCTCTCTGGACCCTCACACTGGCTCTGGCGGTGTGCTGGTGTCGGGCCTGGCACGGCTCCGGTAACCAATCCTGCTCACTAGGCACTGAGCTGACTTCACAGTTCTTCTAGTGACTGCACACTCAGGCTAACTCCGCCCCCAGCACCTGTATTGATATGGGATCTGGCTTAACAGCAACCAGTAGAGCTCCCCCTACAGGCCTGGAGTGGAAGGTGTTGTGTGTAGGTGAGGTACCAGATGTGGAAATCCCTTAGTGCACTAGTTGGTTCTGTGGCTTTACCTGTCACAGGGCGCCATATTTTCAAACCTTGCCCTTTTTCCAAGCGCATCAAATGACGTGGGAGCCCTCATTAGTGTGCATATAAAAATACCACCAATCACCTCCCCGTGTTGCGTGATTGCGCATCGGTGTCGATGTTCATGCACTTGTGTTGCCTTTATCATTGGACCTACAGTGTCCAGTGACTCCGAGAATGGGATGGTACTCGCTCGTTGAAGTCTATGGGTCCGTGAAAAAAAATCAAGAGTGCCCTCGAATGACACTCAAGTGAGGTCTGATTCAGATGAACAGATATAATGGAGAAGGTGGAGAAACTATTAATTCTTCACCTCCGAGAAAAATGAATCCCACTTTGATCAGACTGTGGATAACATAATAATAATAATAATAATAATCGAACTGTGTTCTCAGATGGAGAGAAACAAGAGTTAACAAGAACATTTTTTTTTAGAACATCAAGTAATTGTATGAAAGAGAAATGGAAAGCGGCCATTATAGGACCAGCGGACTCCATGCATCTACATTTCTCTGCACCTATTAAGTGATATTATTATCATCCCCGGGTGGCAAGCACTTCTCTGTAAATGCTTTTCGTCAACACATACTGTGAAGCAATTTTGATGCCGTTGACATTTCTTGGTGACCCTGATTTCATGTTCTGCAATAAAATAAAATTTTAGCATTAAATGATTTTTCGGAAGTTGTAGAAGAGCTGATCTTGTTAAATATTTTGGAGGTTGCGACAAGTCTGTGCTGCAAGTAGGAAGCCATTAGCCTCCTATAATTGCTGTAACGAGACGCGGGGTGGTAGCCATGGCAAGTTCGTCTCCTTTAGCACCACAGCGAGTCTGTAGGTACGGAGGGCACTGGGGACGCCTTCATTATTAAGGCTGGTTGCACTCTTAGCAGCATCAGACCCCTTTGTCTTCAGGTTTAGGAAACAGTCAAGTTACTAAAAACTAAATTCTATTTGCTTAAGGAGAAGCTAGGGTACAAAGGGTAGCAAGAAATATACTTGAAGTTTCGTTCTGCATAATACATAGGGGACAGCACTTTGCTTGTGAACGTTAAACAGGCAATACGGCAAAGGTGAACCTCTATGTGGTGCCCCAGCGGACTGGTCGCCACAGTGATGCTGCACCTACTCCATAGGTGTGGCGTCACCGTTCCCAGGTGAGAGGGATCGCAAACCCGAAACACAACATCTTCCCAATTCCAGACTAGGGGATTCGGGCAGACCCTATTGAGATGGAGGGCCCCATCTCCTGGTCAGGAGGAGGGGTTAGCAGTTAGTGAGAGAAAGAGTAGAAAGAGGGAGAAATTTGGGGTAGGGCGTCCGGAGTGGACGCAGGAATGAGAGAGTACTAGGGGACAGGGGAGGGGGGGATCCACCTGGGTGCCCCAATCCGGTCTTGACCAAAGTCGGGGCAGAGGGACTGATTGCCGGAGGGGACCGAACCCAATCTGCTTTGGGTGTTCCAGGCCCTGACCAGGAAAACTGGAGGCCACTGGCTTTGCAGGAGCAGTGGCCACAAAACACCGTTGAAAGCCACAGACAGACACCTCATCCACTGGTAACTACCCAGGCCAGCTACCCCAGACTGTAAACCTGTTTATTGCCTGAAGGTTACCAGTAAATCAGTACAGAGACTCAGCAACGTGTAGTGGGTCATTCTTTCTTGCGGAGAGAAGTCACCTAGCATTCTGTCTGCACAGTTACCACGCCTGTGACCACGACAACCAGTACCGGAGCACTGCCCTGGGGATTCTGCTCCACCTACAGAGAGCAACAACACCTAGCTGCAACCACATCATCCCCAGAGGTCTGAGAGCAGTATTGGCGCATTCACCAGACACCGTAGGTGGGGTCACGAAGTTTATTTTATTTCTTTTATTTTACACATTTTGCAGCAACCACCAGGGCCACAGCCCCGGCCACCAACCAAATTGTACATAAAAGGGTTTTTAAATCACAAACCACTGAAATTACCATGTGGCAAACATTAAAGTGCAACTACAGTACAAAAGCATAGCTCACTGGGTTATATAGGAGCCTATACAAGTAGCGACATTGATTATGTGTATGGCTGTATAAGCCCTGCACTAACATGTAAATACTACTTAGCAAGTGCTCCCCAGTGAGACTAGCAACCTATACTGACCACAAGCCCAGCACCTCAGGTGCTGGGCTTGTGGTCAGTATAGGTTGCTAGTGTGGCGCCCCACTATGTAGGTGCCACAAAAGGGGTACTACACCCATAAAAGCGGTGTAGTCATCCCACTGCAAGTGGATTCATGGACAGTAGGTGGAACCCTATACCCACACCCTACACTAGTCACACGGTGGGAGGGACCCCGGGAGGGTGTATAGTAGCCCCCAGGGGGAGTAAGGAGGTCCTTGACTGTCGGTCTTTGGCCTGTCTGTCTTTGTCCGGAGGTGGATGAACAGCCTCCAGGGTAGAAAGCTACAAAAGTTCAGGATGGGAACCTGAGGCACGAAAGACGAAGGGAAACAGAGGAATAGATCCCAGAGGAAAGAGAAAGGAGCAAGGGACTCAAGGAGCTGGAGGAGTTCGCTCAAAGTAGAAACCGGGTACCAGAGCCCGCACCTGCAGGAACCTTCACGGCCTGCAGAGAATCCGTTCACCGGGGGTATCTTTAGATACGGCCCTGACTCCTAAAAGTATCCACTAGAGGGGAATCAGACCCGCGGTAGCCGGCCGCGGAGATCAACAGAAGGTTCACCCAACGGGAGCAAGGGAGGTAAAGAGGAACAGGAGGAGGTCAGATGTAATCTCTATGAAGTCAGGCTTCACACCGCCACTGGGAGGCAAGGAGCAAAAGGAACAAGAAAGGCACAAATTGAGGGATCCGTCTACCAACCATAAAATCCACTTGCAGCCACCCATAACCATTTGTCTAATAACATCATACTGCACTGTGAACTGTAATGACTGTTGAGTTCCAGTAAAGTACCCGGTGAAGTGACTTCTCGACTCTGCTGCATCTTTCCTTGCATGAACTGATTCCTTTCACAGAAATGTTGCCCCGGCGGTCCAGTCCTGCCTGCAGAGGATTATACCATCATCGCCGCAATACCATCGACCACCGGAGGACTGTGGCGGCGCTGGTGAGCATCACCAAGTACTGCAGGTGGCGTGACGAAACAAACTTTTTATTTTATTTTTCCCCTGTTTCATTGACCACCAGGGCCACAGTCTTTCCAGACTGCCTGCCTGAGATCTGAGTACCCTGCCCAGGGTGCGTCACTAGTCTCACTGGTGAGCACTTGCTAAGGAGTATTTACATGGCTTATACAGCCATACACATAATCAATGTCGCTACTTGTATAGGCTCCTATATAACCCAGTGAGCTATGCTTTTGTACCGTAGTTGCACTTTAATGTTTGCCACATGGTAATTTCAGTGGTTTGTGATTTAAAAACCCTTTTATGTACAATATGGTTGTGACAAGCATTATTCACTGTATTTCTGTGCATCTCAGGTTCTGGTACTTGTACACGGTCAACTATAATATTCCTGTTATTGACCACAATGCTCTTTATATGCTTTTATGGGGTTGGTTTTATGGGGTTTTTGTTATTACTTGATTCTTTAATAAAAATTTATTGCATCATAACATGTCCTATAGTGGTGTATGATCATGAGTTTATTGTGAAAATTCCCAATATAGGTTACAAAAGTGTTACCAATCTACCTGGAAGCGGCTTGACCCCTGGCTCGTAGGACACAGCACCTGGCTGGACTTTGTCACCTGAAAACAGTGAGTAAATGTGTGGAATTGCATCAGCTGTGTCCTCTAATTAATCCGGCGTCCCCTGCCCTGCACTGCAATTTCATTACCATCTACTCATAGACTTTTACCCCTGCCCGGGGCACCACTCCACCTACAGTGAGCGTCAACATCTGGCTGCATAGTCAATCTGCCTCGCAGGTCTGAACTGCAGTGTCTGCTATCCCTGGCCAAGTACCATGGGTGGCGTCACGACTTTAATCCCCAAAACCATAACTCCCCTGAACTTTTATTGACACCGCCAGGGTCACGGGGTCGGGTCCTGACCCCCGTGACTTCCCCAACAGTACTGTTGCCTGGATCCGAGCATCCCACGGTCCTGGGGGGGGGTGTCAGCTCTATTCCACTGGCCTGGCTGCTTTTAGAAACACAGCCTGGGGCCAGGGCTCTTCGTACCGAATCCCCACACTCCTTTCCTGTGGACAAAACACTACCCAGACAACACTGGGTGAGGGAACCACAATCTGATAAGACTTTATTGGGTCAACAACAGTCAACACCATATGGTGCATTCCCATCAAGATCACAAGATAGTACATGTAATAGTTCTGAAGTAGAAAGGTGAAAGAAGCATAAACACCGTCAAATGAATGTATAAATAAAGGGATTTTATTTTCAACGAGTTTCAGAGTGATATTTGCTCCTTCTTCAGGAATTTCAAGTATGTGGAGTATGGTAATTGTTTCTTCTTCTTTGGACCCATCACATTTGTTCTAGGCTATATAGCACCCATGGCTCCACACACATTTGGTTCTCTTTCTCTACGTACACGAGTTCGGCTCCACCGCTTCTTTTATTCCGTTTCATATACATATGTGGCGCCCCGCTAAGCAGTCGTCGCAGTGGGGTACTGCACCCGTAAAAGAGGTGCAGATACTCCAGCTGAAGGTGGGGACCCAGGGACAGTGGGTGGTACCCTATTCCAACACTCCTACACTAGTTTACACTGTGGGAGGTTACTCGGGAGGGAATAAAAACACCTCTAGGGGGAGCAAGAAGAACTTTGACCGAGGCTTGTTAGAGGCCTGTGAGCTTAGGGTTCCTCGGCTGAGGGACCAAGAGGAAGAAAGGGAACTTTTCCAGGAGAGCAGCTGGTTTGGGAAAAGGGGCCGTCGTCATGTTCTCCCAGACAGCTTACCGGGTACCGAAAGCCGCACCTGTGAGATACTTTAGGACCACAAAGAATCTGGAGTCCTGTGGAGTCTACAATTCTCCCGGGCACCAGAGCAGACCGAAAGAGGGTACCAGGCACCACCAAAGGAAAGAGCGGCCAGCCAGGAGAGGGTTACCCGACGGCCGTGAAGGTGAGAGAGGAAAGGAGGTCGGGCTGATTTCAAGTCACCAGGCTTCATAACTTAACTGGAAAGCAAGAAAGAACAGACGGGGTTAGAGCATGAAGGCACACACCGAGGGTTCCACCATACCACCTGGGATCCGCCTGCAGCCACCCGTTAAGCTATCTGTCCTCATAACATCCAGAGTGCTGAACTGTAACGTTGTATGGGACTAATGCAAATGTAGAGTAAAGTACCCAGAAGAAAAGTGAATTTGCCTCTGCCTCTGTTTCCTTTTGCATGAACTAGTTCTATCCACAGAAACGCTGCCCCAGAGGTCCAGCCCTACCTGTAGGGGACTGCCAACTAGCCGCATTACCATTCACCTCCGGCAGACTGTGACGGCACTGGTGACACCTCACCAGAAACTACAGGTGGCGTCACGACAAACTGTAAATATAACCCCCCCTTTTTGAAGATATACCCAGGACACGGGATCAGGCGTGGCCACCACTCCCCGTGACAACAGGAGCGTTAACCCCTTGCAGCCTGATACCCGAGTACCCCAAAGCCTGGGGCTCGACAATAATCTTCTGAAACTAAAATAAACTTTAAAGGGAAACAAGTGCACACAGTGTGATAAGAGAAGCATATATGAAATCTGTGTTAACCCCTGCAACATGCTGACTTCAGATTTCATAGCAAAAACCTGCTGACGGATTCCTCTTAAAGCCCCACTAGAGTGGTGCAATAAAAAAAAGGAGTGGTGCTTTATGTTAGGATTAGGGCAGCAAACAGAATCTTTGTCTGGGTAAAGTTAAATCTCAGACACAACTCTACTGGCACATTAAGGCTATGTAGGAGTGTAGGAGAACAGGGTTGAACTCAGGTTTCTCCATGAGCTCCCATCAGTGACAAACATCACATTGTCTTGATAGATGAGTTTCAATGCTAATCTTCCCTGCCAAGGAGCTGTCAAAATGCAGTGCTGCTGCCCGCTTGTAGCTCTCCGGAACTGACAGCGCAACACAACCTTCATGGTATCAAGCTGGCATCCCTAGAGAGATGTTGCTCCGGTGTGACCTACTTCTCCGGGGGGGGGGGTTGCTGGCATCACAGGCAGGTGTGATAACATCTGCGTTACATCGCCTGCCCACGCTGCCGTCAAGGTGCGTTTATCCGTGAGCATGGGAATTTAGCAGCTGATTACATTCAGATTACAGATAGATGCTTTATGAGAACTGTAGTACTGAATTCTAGTGCAAATTTAAAAATTAACCGGTTTTAAATATTACAACATACGATATCAATACGTCTGAATAGACCCGCAGGTCTAGATATTGCAAAACGTATTTTCAATTATAACTATTTTTGGGGTCTCATTTTTCTATTGCCATCATATATAAAGGAGATATCTGGGATTAATAATAAAAAAATATGTGCCCAAGCATAACAGGTAGGTAGATGGCACCTACCTGCCTATTGTGCCCAGCACCAGTCACTGCCATTCACCCCCCGGCATAAAGCGGGCACAGACCCCTCCTGCCGGAAACAGCATGGCGGGATAAACAAAGCAGAGGCAGCTTTCCGCTCTGCTCGGTGTGGAAGTGGGTGAGGCAGCCAACGTCATTGTGATTGACAGCCGCCTCCCGCTACCTGATTGGGGGAGGCGGCTGTCATTCAGCACAGTGGCGCACCCAGAAATTCCTCAAGGTAGGGGTCCAAGAAACACACACCGGCCCTGAAAGGGGGGTGTCACCCCCCCAGCGGGGTTCCGAGGGGCAAAGCCCCCGGTGGGTGGGTTTGAGGGAGCGAAGCCCCCCTAAAAGCCAAGCGATTTTTGTAAATTTGAATACCTAATTAATGCTTAATACTGCACCGGTGGGCCTCCCCAGCTTCTCAGGGCCGTCCAAAGGGGGGTCCAGACACGTAGGTCCCCCCCTTGGGTGCGCCACTGATTCAGCATGGTATCAGCTCTGACGCTCGTCATCAGAGTGGAGAATCCTTCCCTCTGTTGACGTGATGTCAGCAGAATTTGCAAAGTCGCCGACCGGAGCGGTCATAGACCACTCTTGTCAGCGGTGAACAGCGCCGGGCCCAACAGGTAGGTAGGTGTCAGCTACCTGCCTGTTAGTGCTTAGGCACAATTTTATTTTTTTTTAGAAATCCCAGATAACCCCTTTAGAGGAAATGTGTAGTCAGAAAATGACTTATTGTTGAAATACTTGTTCCCATGTTGCATTTCTTCCTTTTTTTTAATCTTTTTGCACTTTTTTTGCAATGGAAAAAATGCAGTATTTTACAGTAACATCAAAGTGAATGAGGTTTTTGAACAGCCATGCACAAGTAGAGGCTCAGAGGTGTTGTCACCCCTGTCACCCAAGGGATACCTTTGCGTTTTGCACTTGCATTTAAAAACTGTCCATTTTGTTATATGTATGTGGTCCACTACTGGTTAAAGGTGAAAGGTTCCATGAATCCCATTAGCCAAACAATAGTGGTTGTTGATGTTCCTTGCGGGTGGGGCTTGGGCAATAAAAGGACCTGCAACATGGAAGACAGTAGGAGAAAGTAAACAGAACCGAAGCTTCCTTTAAATTGTTCGTACCCTGAGGCTCACTCCGGGATTCAGCCTAACATTTGGAACGTGGAGCAGAACCTCAGCCAAGTATGTTTCCTTGGCTTTGGTGCTCGACATTTGCCCCTGGTAGAGCAGTCTGCAGCCAAATTTGTCAGTGTAAATAGCCCACCCCCAACTCACATTGTAAACTGGTCATGTAAAGAAAGCTTAAAAACTTATTGACTCTGAGAATAGTTTGTGCTTCTACAAGGATACCAAAGAATTAACACCTACTTCAGTCTCTCTCTCCGCTGGTCACCACTCACCTAACCAAAATCTTCAATCTTTCTCTTTCTTCTGGCATCTTATTCTCCTCCTTCAAACACTCTATCATTACTCCATTATTAAAGAAATCTTCTCTTGACCCATCCTGCACTAATAACTACAGACCCGTCTCCAAACTCCCCTTTATCTCTAAACTCTTGAAGCGCATGATCTACTCCCGACTTACACGCTACCTCTCCGCTCACTCTCTTCTAGATCCATTACAGTCTGGTTTCCGCCCCCTTCACTCTATAGAAACTGCCCTCATCAAAGTGACCAATGACCTTCTGACAGCAAAACGTAATGGTGACCACTCTCTGCTTATTCTTCTTCATCTCACTGCAGCCTTTGACACTGTTGACCACCATCTCCTACTCTCCATGCTGCACTCTATCGGCATAACGGACACCGCTCTTTCCTGGCTCTCTTCCTATCCTTCTGACCGTTCTTTCAGTGTATCATTTGCTGACTTCACTTCTTTTCCTCTTCCTCTCACTATTGGGGTCCCTCAGGGTTTGATCCTTGTACCTCTTCTCTTCTCTCTCTACACAGCCCCGATTGACAGATTTAGCTTTCAGTACCATCTTTATGCTGATGACACACGACTATACACTTCTTCCCCTGACCTTACTCCTGCCGTAATAAAGAACACCAATGACTGTCTAACCGCAGTCTCCAATATCATGTCCGCTCTATATCTGAAACTCAACCTTTCCAAAACTGAACTTCTTCTGCTCCCCCCATCCACTGACCTCCCTGAATCTGTCATCTCTCTCTGTGTGGCACCACGATAATGCCTAAGCAGCAGACTGGGTGTTATGTTTGATGCTGATCTTTCCTTCACCCCAGATATACAATCTCTCACCCGCTCTTTCCACTTGCACCTGAAGAACATCTCTAGAATTTGCCCCTTTCTCACCATGGAAGCAACAAAAACCCTCACCGTGGCCCTGATTCACTCACGCCTTGACTACTGTAATTCACTATTAATTAGCCTCCCCCTCAGTAGACTCTCCCCTCTCCAATCCATTCTTAGCAGCAGCCAGTATCACCTATCTAGCTAACCATTACTCTGATGCTTCCACTCTATGCCAGTCATTACACTGGCTGCCTATGCGCTATAGGATACAATTTAAACTGCTTGTCCTCACACACAAAGCTCTTCACAGTGCAGCACCCCCATACATCTCCTCCCTCATCTCTGTCTATCACCCCACCCGTTCTCTTCGCTCTGGAAATGACTTTAGACTCACTTCTGCATTAATCTCCCACTCCTGGCTCCAAGACTTCTCCCGAGCTGCATCAATTCTCTGGAATGCTCTACCAAGAAATGAGGTGTCTCCACAACATAGTTTCAGGAGCTCCCTAAATACACATCTTTTTAGGGTGGCCTATCATGATCCCTAGTCAAAGTCACTTAGACATAGACTATCCGCTCCACCAGTCTCAAATGCATCACAAATAATGGTCGGTGGCCACTTATGTTGCTCTAATCTATTCCTCATTTCCTCAAGTTGACTATACCATCATTGTAAATAAGCCTCTGTAACTTGTATCACTCCAACCTCATTGTTAGATTGTGAGCTCTTATGAGCAGGGCTGTCATTATTTTGCTTTAATTATTGTATTTTCTGATAACTGTTACTTGCAATTGATGGAATATGAATCTCTGAATTGTGAAGTGCTGCGGAATATGTTGGCGCTATATAAATACATATTATTATTATTATTATTATTATTAACTATACGATTGCACTGAAGAGCCGGCTGGAGCAGGCTTAGCCTGGCCTGAGCTGTGCTGCGGCATCGGTCCTGCCTTGCCCTCGATTACCATGGGCCCCAGCCGCCGACGACTCAACGCACACACTGCTTATTTTTCCTTTGCACATTTGAACATTCAGAACATTTTATCAAATCTGAAGAATTACAATTTATTCAGCGCTTTGCAGCGATTTTCATGCATTCAAGTGAATGAGAAAACAATGCAAGTAAAAACACATCAAAACGCAGCGGTTTTCCTGCCAGCAGTGGCTTTTGCAGCAGAAAAATCTGCCGTAAACCCTAAACATGTGCTCATAACATAAATCAGGTATTGAAGTTACATTATTTTCTTTTTTGAATGGATCATTTTTTATTACTTTTCCAAACCAATATATTTTAACTGGCCACTAAGCCAAATACTAGACTTGAGCGTCCTGTAGTTATTGTTATTATTTATTATTATAGCGCCATTTATTCCATGGCGCTTTACATGTGGAAAGGGCATACAAAGACAAGTACAATAAACATGGGCAATACAAAGTTAACTAAGGCCCCTTTCACATCTCTGCGTTTGCTGCGTTTTGCTGCGTTTTGCTTCATTTGCGTTTTTTCCGCATTTTTACCGCAAAAAACGCATGAAAACGCATGTGTTTTTGTCCCCATTGATTTTAATGGGAACGCATGAAAAACGCATGCAAAAACGCATGTCAAAATGCATGTTGCGTTTGCAAAAACGCATAGCACATGCGTTTTTGAAAACGCAGCCCAAAACGTTGTTTGCCACGTTTGAGCTGCGCTTGCAAAAACGCATGCGTTTTGGCGTTTTTGCAAACGCACATGCATTTTGACATGCGTTTTTGCATGCGTTTTTCATGCGTTCCCATTAAAATCAATGGGGACAAAAACGCATGCGTTTTCATGCGTTTTTTGCGGTAAAAACGCGGAAAAAACGCAAATGAAGCAAAACGCAGCAAACGCAGAGATGTGAAAGGGGCCTAAAAAACACAGCAACAAAAAAAAATAAAAAAAATGCATGCAAAATTAGACCACCCATGACTAAATATGCAAAACCTCGGCTCAGCAAATGTGGAAAACAAACACATAAAGGGATAAAACAATGTCAAACACAATATACATCCTTAGAGCCGACAACCGTTTGCTTCCCGCTTAGTAAAATCAACAGGATAACGGCATCACAACAACCAGACATAAGTAATTACAGATTTAAAAAAAATGCAAACGTGTAGTCGCCACTGCATGAAGGTAGGACTATGGCTGGGAAGACACTTTTTCCTCCAATGAAAGTTATACTTTGCTCTAGAGTTCCAATATCCTAGTCAAAAGAAATTGGATGTAAAAGTCATGTATAAATCAGGCTGGAAGTGCACTGGAGGTGTGTCAATGCACTTACAACAAGGATCCTAAGTGCAGTGACACGCCCCAATGCACTTCCTGAATGAATTGCATATTTTTGTATGCCAGGTTTCTCGTGACCAGCACATTTACCTCTACAGTCAGAGGCTGTACCACTACTGCTGAATACAAAGACCACTGAGCTCACTGGATGCTGTGCTGTTGATGAGACCTCAGTGTTGTGGACAATAAGAGTCGCTGGAAGACTCAGCATTGGACCCGGAGAGGATGAGTAAAACCCCAAATGATTTTGTTTTGACATAAAAAGAAGAATGAAACAAAGCTTACCACCTCCTGTTATGTGTCCACTGAGAGGTAACCGGAGAGTGCAATTCCTGCTGGTGTGCACAGCTACTAATATATAATTACCTTGTGTTGTCCGTCATTCACTTCCGCCAATAGAATGTCCTCCTATCACGCGCCAGCCTCTGATGTGCCAATTTCTGGGGCGGCTGCGAGCTGCTATTCTACAGTGTGTGGGGACCCAATAATGATGGGCCCCCACCATGCTGAGAATACCAGCCCTCATCTGCCTAGTTTTTCCTTGGCCAGCAATTAAAAATATGGTAAAGCCCACACTTTTTTTTGCCAGCCAAGGAAACGTGGCAGCTGTTGTTGGCAGCTCGCAGCTGTCCACTTTATCTGTGCTAAGAATGAAAATACAGTGAAGCACTATGCATTTTTTTTCTATATTTATTTTACACAGCATGACGGCATTTTGGCTTCCATACACTAATGTGTGTGACAACCAAGCACAGACACCATACAGATTGTGGGAGTACAGTCTGATTGCAACAGCCAATCACAGATGCTCTCACAGAGCCTGCGCGCCTGTGATTGGCTGTTTCCAGTCAGTGTAATGAATATGCATGAAGTTTAATAGTTGTCCCCAGAAGCAAAGCAGCAGGAGACTGGTAAGATGTTCTAGCTATCCTTATCCTATCTATCTATCTATCTATCTATGCTAAAAACGCTGTCTCTATGTGTTCAAATAATTTTTATTCAAGTTTCAATAAAACAAGTACAAAGTATAATAATCAAATACAGTCGTACAGCAAACTGATAAGAAGTAGAGAAGTCAAAGGTATAATATGAAGAGATTACCTTATTACAATCAATTTCATCAAATACAGAACACCAAAAGAGAACAATGAAAGTAAACAGGGAAACAAAGAATTACACATCTCCAAATAATACTTTGGGAAGTAATTATGAAATACCGTAGTATAACTAAAGGCAATCAATACTAAGGACCAAGTATCTCAAGCTAAGTCAAGTTATGAAGAACTGCTCTTCAGCAGATAAACATAAGGGAGAGAGGAAAGGAAATGAAGGGGGAGGGGAAAGGTAGCTATAGACACTTACTATAGTACAAGCTATAGACAATGAGTCCATCATACAGTCCAGTCAGGGCCGCCGTTAGGGCCTTACAGGCCTTACTTGAGTAGGGGGCCCGGCAATTATTGGAGTGGGCGTGTCCATTTAAACAGGGCCAGGGGGGCCTGGGCGTGCTGGCAAAACGCTGTCTCTATGCTGTCAGTGTGCTAAACAATTTTTTTATCGCACCCATTGACTTGCATTGGTGAGTCTTGCCGGAGACTCTCATCCAGTCACAGCATGTTCCTACTTCTTTCTCATCCAGAATCTGGATGAGAAAACAGCTGTAGTCAAACATTCATCTGCTCAGACTCATTTATTAACATTGCTCCACGGACTCTATTTGCATATTTGTGAGCACTTACAGTGTCTATTATTTATTAATAATTAAAAAATGGTGTAGGGCAGGGGTTCCAAACTCTGGGCCTGGAGGGCCGGACACAATCCAGGTTTTCAGGATTTCCTTCGAATTTGACAGTTGGTCATTTGATTACCAACTGTCAAATCCTATGGAAATCATTAAAACCTGCGCTGTGTGTGGCCCTCAAGGTCTGGAGTTTGGGACCCCTGGTGTAGGGTCTCCCCCATTATGGAAAACCAGCCAAGGTAAAGCCGACAGTTGGAGGTCTGGTATTCTCAGGGTGGGAAGGGCCATGATTATTTTTGATGCATCAAAGGTCCTGATGTCCTTAAATTTGGTTCCATCATTCTTTTTTATATAAAGAAAAGCTCAAGACTCAAGAGAAGAGAGGGCTCAACAGGCATTTCATGGTTTAAAGGAAAACCACAAAACAACGAGCCAAACTCTAAAGCTCTATACTTTATATGCAGTTGCAGAATTTGGCGTCCTACCCTGCGCTCTATGTCCGAAGTTCAAGGGCGCTGGTAAAATTAGTTGCCGTCTTTCTAGTTCTTATCCTTCACAATTAATTGTGACCTTTACTTTATTTAAGTCCAAAGCAGTTACTCATTGTACGAATCCTTGTGTCTCTTTGCATTTTTTAGCCCTACAGGTCCGATCCTCGAGCTCTGTTTGTACTTTCTTGTGTCATATTGGCTACTAATCATTTATCTAGGAGGAGATAGTATGACAGCTTCTTGAATGTCTGTAGGCAGCAAGAACAATGTTTAAGAAGAAAAAGAAAATTAATTATACGTATCCCTAAGATACTGAACCCCAAGGGCCACGTCACACGAGGTGGCGTCGCCGGAGATGTCGGCGGCGACTGTTGGGAGTGCGCACGTTTTTGGCACCCCGCCAGCATCGCTGCTGCATGTTTACATGCGGCGACACCTCTGGCGATGCACCGGCGATCTGACAGGAGACTTCGCCGCTGGGGTGTCTAAAAACCCCAGCGGTGATGCAGTACAATGGGAGCCTATGGTTCCCATCGCCTGACAGATCGCCGTCGGCCGTTTACATGGGGCGATGTGTGCACATCGCCCCAGAGTGGCCACCTGGTTTCACAGCGCTGCTGTGAAACCAGGCGAGCACTCAAATGCGTCGCCCTCGGCTATTTACATTGGGGACGTATTGACGACGTTGGCGGCGATATGCCACGCCTCATCGTCACCTAAAAAATCCCCGCCGACGTCGCCGGGTGTGGGGATGTCGGCGGCGACTGGCGGGTGCGCGCACGTTTTTGGTGCCCCGCCAGCATTGCCGTCCCCCATTTACACGGGGCGACATCTCCAGCTCCGCGCTGGCGAGCTGTCAGGTGCCATCGCCGCCGGAGTGTCTGAAAACCCCAGCGGCGATGCAGGACAATGGGAGCTTATGGCTCCCATCACCTGACAGGTCGCCGGCTGCCGGTTACATGGGGCGATGTTTGCACATCGCCCCAGAACGGTCGCCTGGTTTCAGAGCACTGCTCTGAAACCAGGCGACCTCCTAGCGGCGCCAACATCGCCCCTTTACATGAGGCGACACAGGGGCGATGTCGCCGCCGATAGGCCACGCCCCTACGTCGCCTATTACATAATAGGCGGCGATGTCGCCCCGTGTGACGGGCCCTTAAGATGTTTAGTAGCTCTTAAGAATTTCCTTAAAAAGAAAAGAGGCATTAATCCCAAATCCGTATTTTGATATGACTTGACATCATTAAATAAAGACGCTATTCCGTCATTATGTTTTTGTGTGGTTTATGGTGTCCATTGTGCGGTAAAAATGACCTGGTGGTAGTATAATTCTTCAGGTCAGTATAATCATGGAGATATTAAAGTTATGCAGTTTTTTCTATATTTTAATAGGTTTAAAATATTTATAACTTTGTATAAAATATCTGGTTTGCGCTGTTATCTTCTGGGACACGTAAACTTTTCATTTCTCTTTCAATGGAACTTTTTGAGGGATTGTTTCATTACGTGGTAAGGCTTTGTGCCCACTGTGCGTTTCTCCTGCTTTTTTTGGCTGCGTTTCTTGCACCAAAAAACGCTGCACCCACAGTTTTGTAATGAAAGTCTATGTGATTTTCCAGTAGCTGTGCCCATTATGTAGGTTTTTGGTGCAGAAATCACTTGCGTTTTTTTTAATGTCCCTGCAATTAACTTTGCCCATTTTTGGGCTGCATTTTCCCCATACACTCCATTATAACCCCCAGAAAAAAAATCACCACAAATGGACAGGTATTCCTATATAAATATATAATAATAGTATTCAAAAAGTGCGCTCGTGGTGAGTTTTTTTCCTGCAACTTCCAAAACAAAAACTCACCTATACTCAGCCCCGTTGATTCCCGGTGATATCTTCATTCCGGGCACCGGGAGAAGTGCCTGAAACACCTGTGGTTTTCATCCAATCAGAAGCTGGCTATGTGACTCAACCTTTCACATGTTTGTGCAGACAAAAAAGAATACAGGGAGCGCAATGTGAAGAACCTTGTGGTCTAGTGGGATTATATTAAAAAGAGCCCAAGTGGCCACTCACGCAAAGGGGTTGTGCACCCCTGCACAACCCCAGTTAGAGCTTGGTATTGGGGGATCCCATTGGACGCCGTGGTCGCCACTTCCACGGCACTTCCGGGAGTAGATTATGGGATCAGAGGCCCCGGAAATACATCACCGCAGGTCCTATCCCATAGTCCTTCATTGACAGGTTACCGCTAGTCCTTAAGCCGGCTCCAACTGTTGAGATCTTTACCCAGAGCTGCTCATGGGTGATTTAAATGGCAGGCGGCTGATTTAGGGTATGTGCAGACTGGCCGGCGGGTTGGTCGGCGGCGGCTGGGCGGACCCGCCAGGAAGCTCCGGAGCCGTCAACCGGCTTCCTGGCGGGTATGTGCGGCAGGTGACGGGCGGGTGCCGGGCAGGTGGCCAGCGGGTTAGCGCCGGCGGTTCTGCAGCGGCTGGAAGCAGTACATGATTCTGCTTGCAGCCGCTGCAGAACCGGCCGGTTTATAGAACATGCTCATTCTTTGCTAACCCGCTGGGAACCCAGCGGGTTAGCAACGGATGAGCATGTGTAAACCGCCGGTGTCTGCACACCGGGTGTCGGTTTACATAGGTTTCTATGTTAATCCAAACGCCGGTTTGGATTAACATAAATTTACATGAAATTTATGTAAACCGACCGGCGGTTTACACATCTAAACCGACCATAACCCGGCCAGTGTGCACCTACCCTTAAACTGCTCAGCTGGTGCTGTCATGTGACACATCAGCGGTTTGGGTTGCCCTGCCCCACCCTGTCAGCTGATTAAGGTCCTGCAGTCATCGGAGGTGGACCCCATCGTGGGACACTCAACGGAGAGGTGAGCATTTTTTTTATTTTTAACACATTGCTTTCTTTCATTTCACTTTAGCAGTGTATGCAGATACACTGCTAAAGTGAAATTACAGGAACAGAGCAGTTTTAGTGTACTGAGCACGCTCCCTGATCTGGGAACCGATCCTGCTTCTTCCCGAATCTGGCGCCCATAGACTCCCATGCTATGTGCGCCGGATCGTCCCGGAATAATTTCTGTCTGGTTTGGCCCGTTTTTTTCACCAGAGCACAAAATTGGAGCAGTTTCCAATTTTGGGACTGGGGAAAAACAGGACAGAAGCGAATCCGGGGCTGAATTGAAAAAAAACGGATGGCAAAACAGGATCCTCTTCTGTCCTTTTCAAAACAGACAGAATAGGATCCTAAAAAGCCAGCCTTAGAAACTGCTTTATTCTCTAACAGAGCCTCCACAGGTAGACAAGAGAATTGTATGATATTCTTTAGTCTGTTTAATGCCACATACAAAGAGGGTCCTCCAGAGGAAGAAACACTCTTTGTAACTCTTCTCCTCCTCTAAGTAATAGACAGGAAGCCTGAATTAGAGGCTCACTTGTTTTCGTTCAGTATATTTGCCTGCCCTGCGCTGGCGCAATTGCAAGTGCAAGTGCATTCACATGCAAGCGCATAGATGCAGAGCCCTTGCGCTAGTTTCCCCGTTCACTGCCATCACCTTCTATGGCGAGCGGACGTGAGCGAAATCCGGAAGCACAGGTGTGCAGTGGGGCTGAGTCAGAGCACATACGTCAGTCCGGACGCACCGGAAACACGTAATGTGATGTTTGCGGCGCGTCCGGAGTGACGCATGCGCTCTGACTGTGCACCTATTAAGACCTGCACTTCCGAGTTTCGCTCCCATCAGCTCGCCATAGAAGGTAATGACGGCGAACGAGGAAACTAGCGCAAGGGCTCTGCATCTATGTGCTTGCCTGCGCTTGCATATGAATGCACCTGCGCTTGCAATTGCAAGGCAGTCAAACGCTGGGTGCATAGATGTGAAAGGGGACATAGATTTTAATGCAGATTCTCAAAATCTTTGTAAAAATGCAGCAAAACAAAAGCACCGTGGGCACAGTACCTTACATGAAAGAAAAATTACATATTTAGGGCAAGTGACAGGTCCTCTTTAAGGACATTCAGCACAATTTTTCACATTAACAGTACGTCCTTGGTTATGTCCCGCACAGCAAGTTCGCATTCTCCCTCCCACATCTCAGCTAATGTCATCAGCTAAGATGTGTAGCTAACACGACTGATCGGAGGTCCCGTGATCACATCATACTTTACCTGAACAGCCTGGGGTCCTCTGATGACCCAGGAGGCTGTCCTGAATCACTTCCTGCTGGGGATGACCCAGTGAGGTCACCGGCAGAAAGTGATCATTTCCCCTGTGTTCAGATGAACAGCAGCTCATCTGAGGCCCTCTAGTGGGCCATGTAGAATAAAGAAAATAAAAAAAAATAAAGTTTTTCCAAATATCAAACTAAAACTAAAAGTTCAAATCATCCCCCTTTGGCCTCATTGAAAATAAAACTATTAAAAAAATACACATGTGGTATCACCGCATTCAGAAATGCCCAATCGATCAAAATATAAAATAAATTAATCAGATCTGTAAACTGCGTAACAGAAAATATGTCCAAACGCCGAAAGTAGTTTTTTTTGGCCTAAAAAAACAAACTCGTAATTGTACTTTTTTTTTGCAATTTCATCGCACTTGGATCTTTTTTTCCTGCTTTTCAATAAATTATATTGTAAAATAAATTATTTTATTCAAAAGTACAACTTGTCCCGCAGAAACAAGCCCTCATATGTCTTGGAAGAAGGAAAGGGAAAAACAAAAATCGGAAAATCGCATGGGGATGAAGGGGTTAACGGCAGAGACACACTATGAGAGATGCATGAAGATACTCGAGTGCATGAGTCTCACATGACTCACCCAGAATGGCCGATGACTCTGAACAGGAGTGTGCAGCTGCATAGATACACAAACAGCTGACACGCTTCCGTTCAGAGAGTCAGCGGCCATTCCGGGTGAGACATGTGAGACTCAAGTGAGTATCTCACATGCATCTCTCATAGTGTGTTTCCACCAGGGGCGTAACTACAATAGGTGCAGGGGTTGCGATCGCACCCGGGCCCTGCAGCCTAGGGGGCCCCAAAAGTCCCTTTGGCTTATAGAAAAACACTAATACCGTGTTTCCCCGAAAGTAAGACCCTGTCTTACATTAAGTTTACCTCCAAAAGTCCCACCCTGTCTTACTTTCGGAGGAGGTCTTACATTAGGAAAAAATAAAAAAGACAAATTTATAGGACACTTGCGGTTTCACTCCGCAAGTGAACCGCAAGTGTCCTATACATTGCATGGGGCCGTGCCGCAATTGCGCCGCAAGTGCTGTGCGGCAAGTGCGGTTTTTTCACCGCAACTGCCATTTTAAAATGGGATCCATTTTTGAGCAAGTGGCTTTGCCGCAATTGCGCCGCACACAGTGCACACACACAGTGCACACACACACACACATTCACACACATAGTGCACACACACACAGTGCACACACACACACAGTGCACACACACACACCCATGTTTACAGTACACACGTGTACGGTACCTGTTTTCGCCGGATCACTTCCTCTTTTCCTCTGCGGTGCTGGGTGACGATTCCTCAGGGCTGGGCGGCCAATCACAGGTCGCGCTGGGCGGAGATCGGCGGGGCACAGCAAGTTAGGCTGTGATTAACCCCATGATCTCCGGACCAGCGGCTGCACCAGGGGGACAGAAGGAGCCTGGACGGCGGCGTATACCATAGAACGGTAAGCCTGCGGCAACCTAAAGAGAGGCCCGTGACCCCCCCATAGGCGGACTTACATTTCCCCGCGACCCCCCCGAAAGCGGCCTTACAATCGGGGGGGGCCTTACATTAGAAACCCATGGGCAACCCCCTACCCTGCCTTACTTTCGGGGGGGGTCTTACTTTCGGGGAAACACGGTACTATTAAAGATTTGCAATAGTGGGGGGCCCTGTTGGAGCTTTCGCATCAGGGCCCCTGGGCCTGAAATTACGCCACTGGTTTCCACCATAAGTCTGGTAATACTACTTACAGGTCAGTAGTTTGAACAGAGCCTAATACTAGTGCATCTCAATGAATAAGGCCGGTTTCACATCACAGCATGATCAGGCCTGGAGCTGTCTGGTGTGAACCTGACAGCCCCGGCCCCGATTTTGATATAATGTTGCCCTATTGTGCCGGACAGGGTCGGATGGCAGCTATTTGCTATCTGGTTTTGTCCTTGTCTGGCAGCATCAGGCTGCATTCGATTTTTGTCCCGCACACAAACACGGAGCTTGAATCATTTTTGTGTCCGGGGCAAAATGTTTTGCAAAACTGGATCCTCCCGACTTCTCCTGGATCTGGTGCGATCTGGTGCCCCATAACATGGAAGTCTATGGGGCGCCGGATCTCGCTGGACCCGACAGAGAATCTGGCCGGTTCCTGCACGCCGGCTGCTGGAGTTTAGTAGCAAGCACTGCTAAATTTCAGCACCTGGAGCTGTCCCCTGCTGGGATTTCAGGACTGTGGCTAGTTCCCGCTAGTTAGAATCAGGTAACAGGTAGGTGAATTGGGCAAAAGGGGGTCAGGAGAGCCTAATCTGACCCCGATGCTGGGGTTCCTGGCTTGCCCTGATCTTGGAGGTACCTCTGATGGTGAAGAGTTCCGAGCCGCCACCCTGTACCCTAAAACTCCTGATTAGCTCTAGGCTGAGGGCCCCTACCACCACCCACGGGTCAGGAATCACAGCTTCTGCCAAGGAAAGACTTTAGCCCAGCAGCTAAGCATCAGCACAGCACAGCACCAAGACCTAGAACACATAGCTATCAGCAGCACCTGACAGAGGAGAGGGAAGGCTATTTAAAGCCAGGGGGAGGGGATTCCAGGTGAGTCACACATTAACTTCTGAACCAGCAATTGAACATAATAAGGACTGCAGTTCTGGAGCACACCACAGGAGGCAAGGACCTTCACAACTATCAATCAAACAGCTCTTAAAAGACAAACCACATACACAGCAGCACCCAACAATGTCAGCGCCATCTAAGCACGTGACAGCTAGCTGCGATCCTGATATTTCAGCAGGGACAGCTCATGCTACAGCGATTTGCGGAATCCGGCTGCAAACCGGACCGGAGGGCATATTGTTTCAAAATCGGGTCTGGAGCTGTCAGGTTCACACCGGACAGCCCCGGACCTGATCTTGCAGTGATGTGAAACCATCCTTAGAATATCATCAAAAAGTTAATTTATTTCAGTAATTCAATACATAAAGTGAAATGTATATATTATATAGGTATTACAAACAGAGTGATCTATTTCAAGTGTTTGTTTCGGTTAATGTTGATGATTATGGCTTACAGCCAATAAAAACCCAAAGGTCATTATCTCAGAAAATGAAAGTAGGGAGGATGAAGGGTTAAAACCGTATTCCACGAGACATCAAAGGGTGAATATAATATTGAATTATTAGTTCAGAGCTCCATGCCAATATGATATTGATGTGTCCTGAGTAAGGGGCCAGAGAGCCCCGAAACATGGCAATATGTTATTGATTTTTGATGACATTCTAATTGATTGAGATGCACTAGTATTTTTAATAATTTTTTTTAATGTTTTAGAAAAGATCTAGCCAATTTGTCTATTTCTAAAGCCAAAAAACTGGGCTAAGCACTGAAATATCAGACTACATTTAGTACCCGGCTAAACCTGATATACATGTGGTCCTGGACGCGATAGTGCTACAATTCGGATTCCGGTGTTCTATACAGAATTCTGTTGCTATGGAAACCTCCGCTGCTGCAGGAGACGGCTCTCCTGTCCCATAAAAAAAAGAGCGTCGAGGTCCATAGTGCTGGGGAGACAGATTGAACCTGACAGGCTGCTCATAAATGATATAAAACATTAATAAATCCCTGGCAGTCCTGCACTGTGTATGTGAGAGTGCAGGCAGCAATATCACCAAGATAGCAGAAACATAATATTGTGCCGCTCCCAGCTCCGGTTTTGCCTCAGTTATTGACATTATCGATGTTTATTTAAACTATACCGGAATAAAAAACACAAGTGGGAAATGCCGCAGTTGTTAATGGCTACGGGACTGGGGATTGCTGAGGATTTCGGCTGTTTTGTGAAAATTCCATCATTAGGCAACTTTTTGTAGTTTTTAGGGTTTTGGTTTATAGTAATCGTAGCCATGTTCTGTGGGAGAAGGTTCTTTGTTTTTTATTCTTCACGATTTATGTTCTTCAGCGTTGTACAATTAATTGATTCATATCGGTCCATATCTGTGTTGCCACTTAAGTGTTTCTATATTTTTGGAAACATTTCATGGATATATCCCTCCATGCTATTTTGTTTTCTGCTTGGCCTATACATAAGGCTGGTGTCACACTGGCAAATTTACAATCCGTGTCTATCTGTTTGAAAATGGATAGACACAGATCCATTATGGCCTCTCATGTTATCCTATGGGCACGGATTGGTCCTATATGGCCATCCGTGTGTCCGGTTTTTTTTATGCATCCAGAATCAGGAGACTGCTCCGATTTTAGGCTGCCTTAAAAAAAGCAGACACAAACAGACAGACACGGATCCCTATCTGTCCATCTACTTATATAATCGGGAGTTGGGAATTCGGGCACTGTAGCCGAATCCCAGACTCCTTTGCGCGACTACGAGCGATGACGCGTAGCGTCATCGCGAGCCGCAGCTGCACTGCCGTCTCCGCCACCCGCCGTCTCCGCCGCCCACCTGTCCGCCCCGCCGCCGCCTCCGCCCCGCCGCCACGAGGTCACCGCTGCCCCTCGCTGCTCTAGCAACGCTGGGGCCTCGGTGACGCCATGCAGCTGGAGGAGCACTGTCCTTGCGGCGACATGTAATTTCCAACATGGCGTCCAAAATCTCGCGAGATTTCGCCGCCATCTTGGATATTACATCTCGCCCCACCGGCTCCACATTCCCACCGCCACCCGCTGCTTCATTCCCTCCCTCCCCTCCTCGCTCCATCGCCCACCCCACCGCTCCATTCCACCAGCACCACTCCATTGCGCTTTATCCCCCTCCATTGCGGCCCCCCCACCTCTCCAATGCGCACCCCCCCTATATTGCCGCCCCCCCACCGCTCCATTGCACACACCCCCTCCATTCCAGCCCCTTCCCACCGCTCTATTACCCCTACCTGTCCCCCTCTCACCGGCCGCTCGGTCTCACCCGGTAATGAGCGGTCATGTGACAGATATCACATGACCGCTCTTTCCTTGCTGCGCTTTCAACACAGACTGCGCCTGACACCCGATGCAAGCGGGGGACACATCCTAACCACTCTCCCTCCATCCTGACCTGACCACCCACTGTCCCTCCATCCTGACCTCACCACCCACTGTCCCTCCATCCTCAACTGACCACCCACTCTCCCTCCATCCTGACCTCACCACCCACTGTCCCTCCATCCTGACCTCACCACCCACTCTCCCTCCATCCTGACCTCACCACCCACTGTCCCTCCATCCTGCGCTGACCACCCACTCTCCCTCCATCCTGCGTTGACCACCCACTGTCCCTCCGTCCTGCGCTGACCACCCACTGTCCCTCTGTCCTGCGCTGACCACCCACTGTCCCTCCATCCTGCGCTGACCACCCACTGTCCCTCCGTCCTGCGCTGACCACCCACTGTCCCTCCGTCCTGCGCTGACCACCCACTGTCCCTCTGTCCTGTGCTGACCACCCACTGTCCCTCTGTCCTGCGCTGACCACCCACTGTCCTTCTGTCCTGCACTGACCACCCACAGGCCCTCCGTCCTTCGCTGACCACCCACTGCCCCTCCATCCTGCGCTTACCACTGCCCCTCCATCCTGCGCTGACCACTGCCCCTCCATCCTGAGCTGACCAATGAGCCTCCTTCCTGCGCTGACCACTGAGCGTCCATCCTCTGCTCACCACTGAGCCTCCATCCTGCGCTGACCACCCACTGTCCCTCTGTCCTGCGCTGACCACCCACAGGCCCTCCATCCTGCGCTGATCACCCACTCTCCCTCCATCCTGACCTCACCACCCACTCTCCCTCCATCCTGACCTCACCACCCACCGTCCCTCCATCCTGCGCTGACCACCCACTCTCCCTCCATCCTGACCTCACCACCCACTGTCCCTCCATCCTGCGCTGACCACCCACTCTCCCTCCATCCTGCGCTGACCACCCACTCTCCCTCCATCCTGCGCTGACCACCCACTCTCCCTCCATCCTGCGCTGACCACCCACTCTCCCTCCATCCTGACCTCACCACCCACTGTCCCTCCATCCTGCGCTGACCACCCACTCTCCCTCCATCCTGCGCTGACCACCCACTCTCCCTCCATCCTGCGCTGACCACCCACTCTCCCTCCATCCTGCGCTGACCACCCACTGTCCCTCCGTCCTGCGCTGACCACCCACTGTCCTTCTGTCCTGCGCTGACCACCCACTGTCCTTCTGTCCTGCGCTGACCACCCACTGCCCCTCCATCCTGAGCTGACCAATGAGCCTCCTTCCTGCGCTGACCACTGAGCGTCCATCCTCTGCTCACCACTGAGCCTCCATCCTGCGCTGACCACCCACAGGCCCTCCGTCCTGCGCTGACCACCCACTGCCCCTCCATCCTGCGCTGACCACTGCCCCTCCATCCTGCGCTGACCACTGCCCCTCCATCCTGAGCTGACCAATGAGCCTCCTTCCTGCGCTGACCACTGAGCGTCCATCCTCTGCTCACCACTCAGCCTCCATCCTGCGCTGACCACTGCCCCTCCATCCTGCGCTGACCACTCAGCCTCCTTCCTGCGCTCACCACTGAGCCTCCATCCTCTGCTGACCACTCCATCCTGCGCTGACCACTGAGCCTCAATCCTGTGCTCACCACTGAGCCTCCATCCTGCGCTGACCACTGCGCCCTCCATCCTGCGCTCACCACTCACCCTCCTTCGTCTGCTGACCACTCCATCCTGCGCTGACCACTCAATCCTGCACTCCCCACTCAGCCTCCATCCTGTACTGACCACTGACCCTCCATCCTGTGCTGACCACTCATCCTCCATCCTCTGCTCACCACTGAGCCTCCATCCTGCGCTCACCACTGAGCCTCCATCCTGTGCTCACCACTGAGCCTCCATCCTGTGCTCACCACTGAGCCTCCATCCTGCGCTGACCACTCTGCCTCCATCCTGCGCTGACCACTCTGCCTCCATCCTGCGCTGACCACTCTGCCTCCATCCTGCGCTGACCACTCTGCCTCCATCCTGCGCTCACCACTGAGCCTCCATCCTCTGCTGACCACTCCATCCTGCGCTGACCACTGAGCCTCAATCCTGTGCTCACCACTGAGCCTCCATCCTGCGCTGACCACTGAGCCCTCCATCCTGCGCTCACCAATCAACCTCCTTCGTCTGCTGACCACTCCATCCTGCGCTGACCACTCAATCCTGCACTCCCCACTCAGCCTCCATCCTGTACTGACCACTGACCCTCCATCCTGCGCTGACCACTGAGCCTCCATCCTCTGCTCACCACTGAGCCTCCATCCTGTGCTCACCACTGAGCCTCCATCCTGCGCTCACCACTGAGCCTCCATCCTGCGCTGATCACTCTGCCTCCATCCTGCGCTGACCACTCTGCCTCCATCCTGCGCTGACCACTATGCCTCCATCCTGCGCTGACCACTCTGCCTCCATCCTGCGCTGACCACTCTGGCTCCATCCTGCGCTGACCACTCTGCCTCCATCCTGCGCTGACCACTCTGCCTCCATCCTGCGCTGACCACTCTGCCTCCTTATACAGTGCTAACCACTGAGCCACTGTATACAGTGCTAACCACTAAGCCACCATACAGTGCTAACCACTGAGCCACCATATACACTGCTAACCACTGAGCCACCATATACAGTGCTAACCACTGAGCCACCGTATACAGTGCTAACCACTGAGCCACCGTATACAGTGCTAACCACTGAGCCACCATATACAGTGCTAACCACTGAGCCACCATATACAGTGCTAACCACTGAGCCACCGTATACAGTGCTAACCACTGAGCCACCGTATACAGTGCTAACCACTGAGCCACCGTATACAGTGCTAACCACTGAGCCACCATATACAGTGCTAACCATTGAGCCACATTACTGTTCTAATTGTTGACCAACAATATACAGTGCCAACCACTGAGCCACTGTAGAGTGCTAACCACTGAGGCTCTGTATACAGTGCTAACTACTGAGCCAGCGTACTCTGTGCTAACCACTCAGACCCCTTATACTCTGCTAACCAATGAGCCCCTGTATACTCTGCTAACCAATGAGCTGCCGTATACTCTGCTAACCAATGAGCCGCCGTCAAGTCTGCTAAGCACTCAACCCCCATATACTCTGCTAACAAATGAGCCCCGTATACTCTGCTAAGCACTCTGCTGCACGCAGGATGACGTCCGGGAACAGCGCTTAAGTGCGGCCAGGACGGGCCCCCCTCTTGCCCGCACCCGCCCGCTGTTCCCTAGCCATCTCCTGCCCGCTCTTCACCAGCCCCCTCCTGCCCGCACCCGCCCGCTGTTCCCTAGCCTTCTCCTGCCCGCACCCGACCGCTCTTCCCCGGCGCCCTCCTGGCCGCACCCGGCCCCCTCCTGCCCGCACCTTCCCGCTGTCCCCCAGCCCCCATCCTGGATTGCTGCATCGCTGCACACTCACACCGCTGTAGGTATCTATATATTTAATCACCAATGTTGTGCTTCTATTCCGCCATGCACCGCGGCACCGTCCCCAGCGATCGCGCGCAGTGCCTTCGCGAGCCGCTATTCACAGACTAAGACCCGCGAGCGCTGGCACACTTCTGCGCCACCCCCAGCCGCAGTCACGTCCCCAACGCTTACGTCACCATTCACAGCCCCAAGAGCGATGGCGCGCTCCAGACCCACCGTAAGCCGCAGTCACGCCAGCCACAGTTACGACGCCATTCACAGCTGCACGAGCGCAGTAACCATCCCTCACCGCGCATGCGCCTTCACGAAATTTACCTCACACCAAGGACACGCCACGATTTCCTCCACTCTGGAAGTACGCAGCTCTCATACAAGAAGTCAGTGGTGACAGCCATTACGTCACATCACCTCTCCACCCACCAAGACGCCCATTAAGGTCACCATCACGCCCACAAACCTGTTACCCACAGAACTACCTGTATATACTCTGCTACCCACGCAGCCGGCTGTATACTCTGCTACTCACAGAGCTGCCTGTATATACTCTGCTACCCACGCAGCTGACTGTATACTCTGCGACCCACAGAGCTACCTGTATATACTCTGGTACCCACGCAGCTACCTGTATACTCTGTGACCCACAGAGACACCTGTATATACTCTGCTACCCACGCACCCGCCTGTATACTCTGCTACTCACAGAGCTGCCTGTATATACTCTGCTACCCACGCAGCTGACTCTTTGCTCTGCTACTCACAGAGCTGCCTGTACAAACTCTGCTACCCACGCAGCTGCCTGTATACTCTGCTACCCACAGAGCTACCTATATATACTCTGCTACCAACGCAGCTGCCTGTATACTCTGCCACCCACAGAGACACCTGTATATACTCTGCTATCCATGCAGCCGGCTGTATACTGTGCTACCCACAGAGCTGCCTGTATATACTCTGCTACCCACAGAGCCGCCCGTATATACTCCGCTACCCACGCAACCGCCTGTATACTCTGCTACCCACACAGCTGCCTGTATACTCTGCCACCCACAGAGACACCTGTATATACTCTGCTACCCACGGAGCCGCCCATATAGACTCTGATACCCACGCAGCAGCCTGTATACTCTGCTACCCACAGAGCTACCTATATATACTCTGCTACCAACGCAGCTGCCTGTATACTCTGCCACCCACAGAGACACCTGTATATACTCTGCTATCCATGCAGCCGGCTGTATACTGTGCTACCCACAGAGCTGCCTGTATATACTCTGCTACCCACAGAGCCGCCCGTATATACTCCGCTACCCACGCAACCGCCTGTATACTCTGCTACCCACACAGCTGCCTGTATACTCTGCCACCCACAGAGACACCTGTATATACTCTGCTACCCACGCAGCCGGCTGTATACTGTGCTACCCACAGAGCTACCTGTATATACTCTGCTACCCACGGAGCCGCCCATATAGACTCTGATACCCACGCAGCAGCCTGTATACTCTGCTACCCACGGAGCCGCCAGGATACACTCTGGTACCCACGCAGCCCGCTGTATACTCAGCTACACACAGAGCTGCCTCTATATACTCTCCTACACAGGCCGCCACCTGTATACTCTGCTACCCACAGAGCCGTCTGTATACTCTGCGACCCACAGAGCCGCCTGCATATACTCCGCTACCCACGCAACCGCCTGTATACTCTGCTATCCACGCAGCTGCCTGTATACTCTGCGACCCACACACACACCTGTATATACTTTGTTACCCAAGCAGCCGCCTGTGTACTCTGCTACCCACGCAGCTCACTGTATACTCTGATACCCACAGAGCTACCTGTATATACTCAATTAACTTATGTAGATTATTTTTCTGTCACTATTACCTTATAGTATGATGTTTTGCCCTTATTTTACAAATGTAAATAAAAACTATGCTTTTTTCACAAGCGCAAAGCGTGTCATGCATGTTTACTGTTCCTGTTAGCACATCTAAGGATGCACACAATTCATTTCACCACGCTCCCGATGCAATTGCATCGGGCCTTTTTACTAGTCTAGATATAATTGCAAGTTGTCTCCTCCACTTCCGTCTTGATGTCCGCCTATGTCACTTCTGCCTGCGCCATATTAGCACACCCAAGTGATGGGTATGCTAATATAGCGCAGGCTGGCAGAGGCGGAAAACAGAAACCCGCACACACACGCCGCCCGCTCCATGCTACAGACTATTCTTCGCCCTCTTGCCCCTCGCTCCCCCCTCCACGCTTCACTTCATGCTCCTGCTCACCCCGGAATTATTCTTGCAGAATTGATTCGGAAAGTCATTAGCTGCAGCGGGTTAACAGAGGGGGCGTCATAATGGGCGTGACTGAGGACACACCTACCATATCTGGGCAGTGCTTCAGCCATGCCCATTGTGACACCCCCTCTGTTAACTCCACCCCCTGTGGCTATTGACTTCCTGATTTCAATTCCATAAGAAGAATGCTGGGGTGAGCAGGAGTGGAAAGGGGCGGGGGGTGGGAGGACAGGAGCATGGACTGGAGCCTCTCCATCCCACTGCTTATCCCCTATTGCCCCCACTCACCACCACTGCCCCAGCTCACCCCCAAATGCCCCCACTCACCACCACTGCCCCAGCTCACACCCAACTGCTCCCACTCACCGCCACTGCCCCCGCTCACCCCCATTGCCCCAGCTCACTCCCAACTGCTCCCATTCACCCCCAGTACCCCTGCTCACCTCCACTGCCCCGACCACCAACTGCCCCCACTCACCCCCAGTACCCCCGCTCCCCACCCACTGCCCCCACTGACTCCCAGTGCCCCGCTCATCCCGTACTGCCCTCACTCACTCTCCAATGCCCCCACTCACCCCCAGTGCCCCTGCTCATCCCCCACTGTCTTCACTCATTCTGCAATGCCCCTGCTCACCCATCACTGCCCCTGCTCACCCTGCAATGCCCCCGTTCACCCCCCACTGCCCCCGCTCACACCCCCTACAGCCTGCAATCATTGACACCCCCCACAGCCTGCACTCACCCCTCCACAGCTTGCACTCATCCACACCCAACCCCACAGCCTGCACTCACTCACCTCCTCTCAGCCCAGCCAGCACTCACCACCCACAGCCCTCACTCGCACCACCCCAGAGCCTTGACTCTTTAAGCCCCCCACAACAACCTTCACTCACTCAACGCCCCACAGCCTGCACTCACTCAGCCCCTCACAGCCTGCTCTCACTCAGCCTGCCCTCGCTCAGCCTCCCTTACTTAGCTTGCCCTCACTCAGCATGTCCTCAATCAGCCCACACCATGGTCATCCCGCACTCATTCAGCCTGCACTCAGCCAGCACTACGGTCACCCCGCACTACAGACTCATCCCGCACTCACCCTGCACTCACTCACCACGCACCACGTTCAACCCCGCACTCACCCAATACTACCACGGCTCGCACTTCAGTCACCCAGCATTCACTCAGCCCGCACCATGGTCACCCCACAGCACTGGGGGGGGCAGAGACAAGGAGGCACTGGAGGGAACAGAGAATGAGGGGGAACAAACAGCGGGCAAAGGAGAGATCGCTCAGGGGGGAGAGGCGAATGCTGCCTCCAGTGCCATAGAGCCCGCCCCCATTGTGATGTTACCACCCACCCATCTCTGATGACTGATGACAGATCCATTAAAAAAACAGTCCATGGACATCCATTGGCATCTGTTTGCACAATCCGTGCAGGTCCATATGGTTCTTTGAAATTCAAGGATCCATAGGGACTGAAAATGGCCACATCCACACAAGTATTTGGTGAGTTATCATGTCATGTTATCAGGAATTCCCTAGTATTGCACGTGATAATTTACCTGCACAAGTGAAAATTCAATCACCTGTGTAATACTAAGGAAATCCTGAAAACATGCGCTGTTGGAGGCTGGAGTTGAGAACACCATTCCAGACCAACAATCGTCTTTTTATGAACTGATCAGTCCACAATTATAGTGAGAATTTGTGGAGTGACCTCAAAAATACAGTTTTTGATACAAAACCTAGGTATGCAAAAGAACTGTGGAATGTAGTCCAGTCAGTTTGGGCTGGAATATGTTTGCAGATGTAAGATGTTAGGAGACTGTATGTCACACTTATGTAAAGCAGTTATCAGAAATATAGGTTATACAACTAAATGTTCAGTGATTAACAGAATGGCTAAGTCTGTAAAGAAATTTCAGTTATACTGTAAAAATTTGAGTTTGCACATAACTGTATAGAAATCATTTAACCTCTTACGAAACCATTAAAACCCAAACTCAAACAAAGAACCAACTTTATTGAATCTGGGAGTGAATTGATGCTTAGCCTCTTGTGAAACCACTAAAAGTCCATGAACTATTGGAATTAGGCCTAGCAGTGAGGAAACCATCAACCTTTTGTAAAACCATGAAAACCCAAACTAGCCCATGGATCAACAGTGTTGGGCCTGGAAGACAGGTGATCAACCTGTTGTGAATCTCAAGCTAGCCTTTGGATCGCTAGTGTTGGCCATGTAGGTCAATGGACCATCAGTCTCTTTAAAAACTATTAAAGCCAACTAGCTGATGGATCACTGGTATTGGGCCCTGCAGGAAGTAAACCATCAACGTCTTGTAAGACTATTAAAGCCCAAGCTAGCTGATGGATCACTGGTATTGGGCCCTGCAGGGAGAAGACCATCAACTTCTTGGAAGGCTATTAAAACCCAAGCTAGCTGATGGATCACTGGTATTGGGCCCTGCAGGAAGTAAACCATCAACGTCTTGTAAGACTATTAAAGCCCAAGCTAGCCGATGGATCACTGATATTGAGCCCTGCATGGAGAAGACTATCAACCTCTATTAAGACTATTAAAACATAAGGTAGCCGATGGATCACTAATATTGGGCCCTGCAAGGAGAAGACCATCAACTTTTAGTAAGACTATTAAAACCCAAGCTAGTCAATGGATCACTGGTATTGGGCTCTTCAGGGAGAAGACCATCACCTTCTAGTAGGACTATTAAAGCATAAGCTAGCTGATATATCATTGATATAAGGCCCTGCAGAGAGAAGACCTTCAACTTTTAGTAAGACTATTAAAATCCAAGCAAGCCGATGGATCATTGATATTGGGCCCTGCATAGAGAAGAACACAAACTTTTTGTAAGACTATTAAAACCCAAGCTACTTGATGGATCATTGGTATTGGGACCTGCAGGGAGAAGACCATCAACTTCTTGAAAGACTATTAAAATCCAAGCAAGCCGATGGATCATTGGTATTGGGCCCTGCATAGAGAAGAACATAAACTTTTTGTAAAACTATTAAAACCCAAGCTACTTGATGGATCATTGGTATTGGGACCTGCAGAGAGAAGACCATCAACTTCTTGAAAGACTATTAAAATCCAAACTAGCCAATGCATCATTGGTATTGGGCCCTGCATGGAGAAGACCATCACCTTCTTGTAAACTATTAAAATACTAGCTAGCTGATGGATCATTAGAATTTGGCTCTGCAGGGAGAAGACCATCAACTTCTAGTAGGACTATTAAAACCCAAGCTAGTCAATGGATCACTGGAATTGGACCCTGCAGGGAGAAGACCATACACTTCTAGTAGGACTATTAAAAAACAAGCTAGCCAATGGATCATTGGTTTTGAACCCTGCAGGGAGAAGACCATCAACTTCTAGTAAGACTATTAAAATCAGCCAGCTGATGAACCATTGGTACTGAGCCCTGCAGGGAGTAGACCATCACCTTCTTGTAAGACTATTAAACCCAAGCTTGCCCATGGATCACTGATATTGGACCTGAAAGACAGTGGACTATCATCCTCTTGTAAAACCATTAATACCAAAGCTAGACCATGGACCACCAGTATTGAGTAAACCATCAGCTTTGATTCTACCATTACCTGGATCAAAGGCAATAGGCTTGGACACAAGTAGACTACCAACAAATAATGAAAAAAAAGGTGATCCAATACAAGAAATAAAAGGAATTTAGCACATTCAAATGGCATAGTATTGTCAATCCCTGAATGGGAATAGGATTAGGGTATAAGAAAAAGTGTTGATTGGGTAAGGGGGAGGATGCACCAGGAACCTGTGCCCCCCAGTGCTAGGTCCCATCAGGGTCACCAACAACCCACCTTACTTACATTCAGGACTAATGCTGTGAACTGAAACTAAGAAAACCCAGCCACACCTCTGGTGTAAACTTTAGCTCTACAAAGAAGCTTTTTACACAATTTATGTAAGCTTTTTGGTCTCCAATAACAGAAGAGCATACTTTGCAGCTCATCAACCAGCTGCTTTGGAGGGTTAGGCTGGCTTCACACCACAGTAAGATCCGGTCCGGGGCTGTCCGGTGTAAACCAGACAGCCCTGGACTGGTTTTTGGCCCTATAGTAGCCTATGGGCCGGATGGAGCCGGATGGCAGCTCTCTGCCATCCGGTTTCAATCTCTCCGGATGAATCCGGGAGAATTCGAATTATTCTCACCGGACACAAAAATGTTGATTGCAACATTTTTGTGTCCGGGGAGAAAAATCTCCCTAATTTGCCGGTTCCCAGATTCGCCCGAATTCTCCCAGATCCTTCCGGATCTGGGGAAATCCGGCGCTCCCTAACATGGGAGCCTATGGGGCCGGATTGCCCCGGTCTGGTAGGATCCGGGAGAATCCGGGAACCTGACACTGGCGGCTGCACGCTGCTGTTCTTTCAGGACCGCGGCTAGCTCCCTGCGAGCCACTGTCCTGAATCATTAGCAGCTGCAGCTGCGTCCGGCTGCACACAGGACCGGAGGGCACATTTCGCCCTCCGGTTCTGTGTGCTGAACCGGTCCGGGGCTGTCAGGTTCATGCTTGACAGCCCCGGACCGGATCTTACCGTGGTGTGAAGCCAGCCTTACACAGTCTTTATCCACATTTCCCAAAACATTTTGGTTGCACTGGAGACTAACCTATATTCGGATGCTTCAGAAGACGACAAATTCGTGCTTCACGTTCCAGTTTCTGATGATCTAGAAAAAGAAGAAAAAGAAGCATAAGTTTTACCAAATGACAAAATCAACATGAAATCACGTTGACTCTCAGATGTAGGTGCAGCTTTCTCCATTCATGTTCACTGGAATCAATATTCGCCAGTCTAGTCCCACAAGTAACATTGTAAAACATCTAGGTTGCCGAACCAACATGTTGCGTAGGGGGCTCGAAAAGTTCCTTCTGAAATTCCGTCCTAGAGATGAACATTGGAGCTGATATCTGGTAAATTCAGGACAGACTATGTCATCAACAATCAGTCATGATGCATTTACCCCCCCACATATGTAATAAAAGGAGTCAAAGGATGCCAGAAAGTAGCAATGAAGAAAATAGGAGCCGTCTGCAAAGGTTGTTTAGTCATCGGAGACTAAGGCTTTAAAATTGGTGGCTTTCCCAGTTTACATGTAAAAAAAAAAAAATTGTGTTCAGAAATAGAGTATGATATCACCAGGTACATCTGCTGGAGGCATTCATGTGAAATGTTTTCCAAAATCCAGAATTTAAGAATATAAGGCACTTTTTAGATAGCCTTAGACTATGTTCACATCTGTCACGCTTCCGGGGGAAGGCGTCCTAGAGTGGACCCACTGGGCTGTGGTACCAAACTCCCCTGGGTGAGCTGGTCCTAGTTTAACCAACCCCTAAACAGGGATTGTCAGGGGCAAGCCCAGGGGGTCTAAATACCACAGTTGCTAGTACTAGGGGGGCAGCTCGTAATTTTAGCCTATGCTACAGCACAGCTAAGGTATCCGGGATAACAGGGTACAAAGCTAGGAGAACAGGAATGGTGCTACCAGGGAAGAGCACAGCAAGGGTTCCAGGAAACAGAGTACAAGGAAGGCCTGACCAACAGTCAGCAAGGCAGAAGCAAACTGACTTAATAATCAGGCACCTCCCATCAGTGGAGGTGGCCTGATATACCAGAGGAAGAGCAGCTATTGGTCAAGGGGAGTGTCAGGTTGGACCGTGCCGGCCCCTAAAGTCACAGGGGAGGAGTACACCTAGTGCACCGCTGATTGGTCACATGAACACGACCATTGTAATGTGCTCATGTGTGAGCCCGGTGGTCAGCTGACAGGAAGGGAACCCGGCGACGGCTCCGAGACAAAGTACGCCTGGACGCTGGATGCCCGGTCGGCAGAGGGGCAGAGGATGCCGACCCTGGAAAGGTGAGCTGGGGAGCGGTGCCAGGGGACCTAAGAACATCACAGAGAACAGCTGTAGGCGTTGGTAGCTTTCTCCTACATATACCTCGAACGGAATGCTAGAACGTAAACCGCTGTCTATGAATACAGCCATAATAGGCGCATCCAGCCTATACACCCAGAATGTAGGTGTCTACCAAGTGGAATGTGGTAGCTCCATCATATGGGGTAAGCTGACAAACTCTCTTTTTTTCTAATATATTGGAAGAATTGCTATGTTTGTATTTATGTCAGGAGCATTAAAGGGATTACCCAAGTTTGTGATGAGTCTGCAGTCACTCTATGGCTAGGGCCACACTAACGCTGGGGCCTCAGTCTTGGGGGGGTCCGCCAAAGACCCGAATTTTGGAAGCATTAAAGCAGCGTTACCATAGTGTAATACTGCCTTAACACTGCAAATAGAGTCCTATGGGTGACGGACTCCTCAGCGCATGCAAACGCCGGCGCATAAGTGCTTGAGTTTGAAATCTCGCGAGAGACCAACGATAAAATAATGGTCCTGGCCATTCTTCCACGATCAATAATCAATGAACTTATGTTGATCGTTGATACATGTCACACGCAACAATGTCGTTTCGACGTCGCTGCAACGTCACCAAACCGGTGACGTTGCAACAATATTTTTAACGATATCATGGCGTGTAATGGGGCCTTTAGGCTAGGGTCACTCTTGGAGGGTGACCCACGATTCCCGGATCCGCTAAACGCATGGCAAAGCCTGCTGTAATGGCTAGCATTAACGCCGCTCACTGCCCAGCAATGCTGCTCCACAGTAACCCATAGTTTACCTTGAATGTGGCCACACACAGAGCCCCAGGAAGTGAGCTTTAGCTGAGCGCACAGGAAAACGTTGCAGGCAACATTTTCCTGTGCGCTCTGCTAAAGCGCACTTCCTGGGGCTCTGTGTGTGGCCACATCCAAGGTAAACTACAGGTTACTATAGAGCAGCATTGCTGGGCAGCGAGCGACGTTAACGCTAGCTGTTACAGCAGGCTTTACTATGTGTTTAGTGGATCCGGGAAACGTGGGTCACCCTCCAAATGTGAGCCTAGCCTTAAAGTGTAAATGTCTTTTCTTTGAAAAAAACACTACTGCACTGGTTGTTAATGTTAGGTCATAGAGCAGGTGAGATGATGCTTTTTTCTGCCATATGATTACTTTCTCCAATTTTTCTGTGCTCTTTTAAAAACTGCATTTTATGGCTGTGTGGGCATGGCCAGCGTCTGCCGGCACTGTGTGTGTATTTCCACAGCTTCTGGGAGCAGGCTGATAGGAAGTAGTGTGACAACAGAGAAGGCGTTAACATAGATCCTGACTGAGCTGTGTGGAGCCAGATAACAGATCAGAAGGAAAGAGGAAATTACACTGATCCTGTCATTCTGACATTGCTTAGCAAATGTGCTGTAATCTGAGCTAATCTGATACATTGTTTAATCACCAACTGCAGTCAGGTGTTCAGGTGTATAGGCCACGCCCACTTTCCCTTATATGGTTACATGCCCCGTATTCAGTGTGAATTCAGATCTGACTGATAATGAACATATGTCTGCTTCACACACAGTGCAGTGGGGACACCTTGTGGAAGGTTTATGAATGGTTTTCAACCAGAATTTTCTTATGAAGTGTATATCAAAGTTTATTAAAATCACTTGCTCTACATTATTATTGAATGAAAATTTAAATGGTGGTTACGCTTTAATGTGTTCATATACCTCAAGGCTGTTATTACCGTATATACTTGTGTATAAGCCGAGTTTTTCAGCCCAAAAATTGGGCTGAAAAGTCCCCCCCTCGGCTTATACACGGGTCATACGGTATGCTGTGGGGGGGAGGCTGTGACCGGGGGCTGGAGGAGGCAGGAGGGGGCCGCAGTGATAGCAGGCGGTCACGTGGGGCCGCCTCATTAGTGCAATGAATATGCACGGCATCCCCCCGTCCATCAGCGGCGGGGGGATGCCGTGCATATTGCAATACACGGCCCCCCCTCCTTATTATGGGTCCCCCAGCAGTAATAAACAGCCCCCCCCTCCTTATCATGTCCCCCCCCAGGCTGCGGCAGCTGTCAAAATAACAAACACTTTATACATCACCTTCCGGCGCAGCTCCTCCGCTCCTCCGGTCCCGGCGTCTTCTTCCTGCTTGTGCCGGTATCATGTGACCGGGCGCAGGAGATGACGTCATTTCCTGCGCGCGGTCACAGAAGCCGGCACACAAGAAGGAAGAAGAAGCCGGGACCGGAGGAGCAGAGGAGCTGCGCCGGAAGGTGATGTATAAAGTGTTTGTTATTTTGACAGCTGCCGCAGCCTGGGGGGGACATGATAAGGAGGGGTGGGCTGTATACTATCACTGGGGCTGTATATACCTCTGGGCTGCTGGATACTACCACTGGGGCTGTATATACCTCTGGGGCTGCTGTATACTACCACTGGGGCTGTATATACCACTGGGGCTATATATACCTCTGGGGCTGCTGTATACTACCACTGGGGCTGTATATACCTCTGGGGCTGCTGTATACTACCACTGGGGCTGTATATACCTCTGGGGCTGCTGTATACTACCACTGGGTCTGTATATACCTCTGGGGCTGCTGGATACTACCACTGGGGCTGTATATACTTCTGGGGCTGCTGTATACTACCACTGGGGCTGTCTATACCTCTGGGGCTGCTGGATACTACCACTGGGGCTGTATATACCTCTGGGGCTGCTGGATACTACCACTGGGGCTGTATATACTTCTGGGGCTGCTGTATACTACCACTGGGGCTGTCTATACCTCTGGGGCTGCTGGATACTACCAATGGGGCTGTATATACCTCTGGGGCTGCTGGATACTACCACTGGGGCTGTATATACATCTGGGGCTGCTGTATACTACCACTGGGGCTGTATACTACCTCTGGGGCTGCTGTATACTACCACTAGGGCTGCTGTATATACCACTGGGGATGCTGTATACTACCACTGGGACTGCTGTATATACCTCTGGGGCTGCTGTATACTAACTACTGGAGCTGCTGCTGTATATACCACTGGGGCTGCTGCTGTATACTACCACTGGGGCTGCTGTATATACCTCTGGGGCTGCTGTATACCACACTGCTGGGGGCTGTATACCTGTGCTGGGGTCCACCCTCGGCTTATACACGAGTCAATAGGTTTTCCCAGGTTTTGGGGGCAAAAGTAGGGGGGTCGGATTATACACGGGTGGGCTTATACACGAGTATATATGGTATATTGAAAAAAGTTCATGTCTTGCAATTTTCACAGTGATCACTAAGCCTGATTGACTTTTCAGCAGTCTGATTATTATCACAGGCAGGATTGCAATCAAATGCATCGCCTTTATATATAGTGGATAAGACAGGATTCTCCATTCACGATACGTGATGTCACAGCTCATCTGCTCACTCTTCCTTCATAATTCATTTTGCTGTAATAAGAACATACTCATTACATACCTTGATAGCATCTGAGTCAGACTATTGTTACTAATTAATGTCCCTGCACAATTTGTGAATCTTCTGTTGTTACATTTAGCCATCGATGGAAACTGAAAAAATTTCAAGCACTGATGGTCTAACAAAAAAAATGAAAATCTGATATTGGCGGCAACCCTGGTTTTAGCGTAACATGTAAACCGTGTTGGTTCCACGCTACTCTGAACAGTAAAGATGGATGTTTTGTATTAACATTATTAGTTTTTATCAGGCACAACTCTGTAGCAGAGCTGACAGCACTATGAGAGGATGGCTTTTTGTTTGTAATCAGACAAAGTTTAGCTCTGCTGTACTGTGTTAGCTGTAATCTGGCATAGCTTTGCGGTGAGTTCAGGAGAGCAGACTGCAGGATCGAACCATGGAGAATACAAAAAGTGCAAATAGGGTCTTATCTTTGTGACCCATTATATATACACTGTTCACCTGGTCAAGTTGTGTGGCACACAACCAGTTTGCATCGCATGTAACGGCTGCTGCAGGATCCGCAAACCACAAGTGTTGCGTGGTGACAACCGAATAAATCCATTGGATATACTGTGTGTGTAAACGATCTGCGCTGCCGTGAGATGAAAGGGACCCCAAAGGTATTTGGGGTTTATTGATGATATATTCTTGCTCCTTCCTCAGGAAACCAACCAAATTATAACAGTAGTAAGAAACACCAATTAAACAGCCAGAGACAACACCAAGTGAAGCACATGAGCGTGACAAAGTCCTGGGAGGTGACAACTACGTCATATATGATATGATCCTTTAAACAAAAAATCTTTTCAGATTGCAAAAACATATATAAACAAAATCAGAAAGAATGAAGTGAAATATAAGTGAGGAAAGAACATGAGAAATAATGAAAAAAATAGAAAAATAATGAGAAAGAGCAGCATCACTAGATACATATGCAAAAACCTTTATCCTCACCATTGTCATTTTTTCTCTCTTTTTTTGTTTTTTTTCATTATTTATCATGTTCTTTCCTTACCACATTTCACTTAATTCTTTCGGATTTTGTTTATATATTTTTTTGCAATCTGAAAAGATTTTTTGTTTAAAGGATCATATTGTATATGACGTACGGTAGTGGTAACCTTCCAGGATTTCATCGCAATCATGTGCTTAAGGCTGATTTCACACCACGATTTTTGTGGTTCAGGTTCTGTTCGGTGTTTTGCAGGAAACACCGGACAGAACCTGACTGCCCTGGACAAACAGAACCGGAGGGCAAATATGCCCTCCGGTCCTGTTTTCTGCTGGAGTCGGCAGATCGCAGCTGCAGCTGCTGAAATTTCAAGATCGCGGCTAGCGGGGAGCTAGCTGCGGTCCTGAAATCTCTGCACGGGACAGCTCCAGGTGCTGAAGTTTAGCAGCGCTCGCTTCTAAACTCCAGCACCTGGCCTCCGGGAGATTACAACTAACACAGTACAGCAGAGCTAAACTTTGTCTGACTACAAACACTCATAGTGCTGCAGAGTTGTGCCTGATAAAAACTAACACTTCTGCAGCTTTCTTTCTCGTAGGCAGCCAGAGGCCTGCATCTTAAGATGTCTATATAATAAGACAAGGCTCAGCTATGCTGTACTGTGTTAGTTGCAATCAGGCACAGTTCTTTAGTGAGATGAGGAGTGCAGACTATCAGTCATTACATGTCTCACACTGTTAATGCTTCCTATCATTTAAAATAAACTCTGTGGGTTGATTTTCAGGGAGATCTGTGGCCGGGCTATAGATCTTAAGAGCTCATTTGTATATAATAAATGTGGATTTCTTTCGAATAAGACATCGGATCCCAGATATCATTTTTTTCAGCTTCCTATGACCTACATGCCCATATAGACATTTTAGGAAGGTTAATCCTACTGAGATTCCCTTGAAATCTTTACGATCACTACCTGATGCGAGACAAGGAGTATAACATGATGGTGTAAATTATTCAATTTACAAAATGCTAGGAGCAGCTGTCATACACCTGCTGTGTCCAAATGAGCACGGTTAAACTCATACAAAACATCCATCTTTACTGTTCAGAGTACCGTGGAAGCAACACGGTTTACATGTTATGCTAAAAACAGGGTTGCCGCCAACATCAGATTTTCATTTTTTTGTTAGGCCATCAGTGCTTGAAATTTTTTCAGTTTCCATCGATGGCTAAATGTAACAACAGAAGATTCACAAATTGTGCATGGACATTAATTAGTAACAATAGTCTGACTCAGCTATCAAGGTATGTAATGAGCATGTTCTTATTTCAGCAAATGAACTGTGAAGGAAAAGTGAGCAGATGAGCTGTGACATGACATATTTTTACGTCACATGTTGTGAAGGAGTCGTGTAGGGGTTACCGTGCTGTGTCTCTGTCTTTGATGCGGACATGCATGCCGAGCCCGCATCTTTCCCCGCACATGTCGGGTGAGTTTAGGGATGGGCGAATTCCTCGCTACTATTCGAGACTCGCTACTCGCAGAGTTTCCTTAGGAATTACTCGGGGGTAGCGAGTCCCTGTACTTTTGCAGTGTATCTATACAGATACACTACAAAAGTACCCTAAAAGTTAATGTAAGGGGTTAAAAGCAATAAACATTAATACTCACCTCCTGTACTCCTGGACCGGGACGGGACCGAAGACCTCCGGCTGTTACAGGACCTCCGAGACCACCGGGAGAAGATGGGGAAAAGGACCTTGCAGTTCAGCCAATCAGCATTCGGCTAGCAGTCACATGGGTTTGTCATGTGACCGCAGTGCAGCCGCGTCACAACCCATGTGACTGCTAGCCGAATGCTGATTGGCTAAACTGCAAGGTCCTTTTCCCCATCTTCTCCCGGTGGTCTCGGAGGTCCTGTAACAGCCAGAGGTCTTCGGTACCGGTCCCGGCCCAGGAGTACAGGAGGTGAGTATTAATGTTTATTGCTTTTAACCCCTTACATTAACTTTTAGGGTACTTTTGTAGTGTATCTGTACACTGCAAAAGTACAGGTTACTACTCGGACTCGCTGGACTCGCAAGGAGTACCAAGTCTCGGACCCGGACTCGTTAGAGTCCAGCGAGTCCGAGTATTTCAGGATTCGCCTATCCCTAGGTGAGTTAAAACTACACGTTTGGTATCTTCGCACTCATACTGACCTGGAGAATCATATTGCCAGATCAGTTTTCCTATACATTGAAAATAATCAATAAAACTATTGTGGAATTGCACTTTTTTTTTGCAAATTCACCGCACTTGAAATGTGTTCCTGTTTTCCAGTGTATAGTAAAATTACTTGTGTCATTCAAAAGTATATTTCGGCCTGCAAATAAACAAGCCTTCAAATGTCTTTATTAACGAAAAAAATACAAAAGTTATGCTTCTTGGACAAAGGGGAGGAAAAAAAACTAAAGGGCAAAAATGGGAAATGGCCACGATGTGAAGGGGTTAATAATATGTATATTATGAAGAAATGGAAGCAAAGCCTCAAAGATGAGCAGCAAGTGCAGAAATCCCAGCACTTGCAGCCTCGGTGTCTATGAATGATGTTACTAATCAGGGGTGTAACTACAATAGGTGCAGGGGTTGCGATAGGCCCGAGCCCTGGAGCCTAGGGGGCCCCAAAAGTCACTTTGGCCTATAGAAAAAGACTAATACTATTAAAGAATTCCAATAATTGGGGGCCCCGTTGGAGCTTTTGTATAAGTTACTCCACCTGAGGAATGTTCAGCCATGCTAAATGCACTGGGGCATATCATCAAGATCCGCTGCTGGCAGCTGCCAACCAAAAGTGCCAGATGTAGCAAGTTTTGACCACAAGGGCTGCTCACAGTAACACGAGCATGTAGTCCTGGAAGTGATGAAATGACCTCTGCAGAGCCATGATCTCAACTTTATTGAGTCTTTCTGGAATTACATGAAGAGACTGAAGGATTTGAGAAAGCCTAGATACACCTTGACGTGTTTTTATCTTTTTATGAAAACTATTTTTCTGTTTACGGTTTCATTCCCTAATTTTATTCCCATCCTAATTTTATTTTCTGCTTTACACAGTTTATTTTAGAGACCAAGGGCTTCTTTTTCTTCATTGTTGCCTGAGCTACAATGTCTGCTAATTGCATTAGAGAACAGGCAGCGATCACACAGTGGGGCGACTCAGACTCTGCTGAACAATCAGAACCCATTGTGTGCCCACAGCGGAATAACGGCGTGGTTTTATTGCCAGGAGACTTTAACTGAACAAAGTCTGAGATGAGATGAGCCATCTCCTTACATCCTCAGTAATGACAAAAACATCATGCCAAAAATGCTCTATCTGTGAATTTACATCAAAAACAATTAGTAAAACCGCTAATTATCCTCTTGAGCAAGCCATCAATAAATGGGTAATAAGACAGACTGTTCACATTTAAAGGGGTTTTGTAGTATGGAATATAAAACAATAGAAGGAACAAAGCAGCGCTGTGTAGTGGCCATCTAATATTGAAATGAATGGGGCAGAGCTGTACTACCTTGGAATGACCATCTTACAGTGAATGGAGTTGTGCTGTTCTGCTCCATTCACTGTTTACCGGAGCTACTGATCAATGAAGGTACCAGGTGTTTAAAGGGAACCTGTCACCAATTTTTTGCAACCTAATCTGAGAGTAGCATAATATAGGACCTGAAATCCTGATTCCAGTGATGTGTCACTTGCAGGGCTCCTAAGTGTAGTTTTGATAAAATCACTTGGAGATTAGCATTAGTCTGGTAGTCTGCCATATTCACAAACTGCTAAATCTGCAGCAGAGAAAACAATAATTTTATCAAAATGACAGCAAGCAGTTCAGTAAGTGACACATCGCTGGAATCAGGATCTCTGTCTCTACAGTATGCTGCTCTCAGATGGGATGGCAAAAACCTGGCGATAGGCTCCCTTTAAATTCCACCAACCTATAGTCACCAATGTCGGAAGCCTGGAAGACTAATTTAGGATCAGAACTTGACCAATGAGTATTTGAGTAATTGAAAAACAAATAAACGGCAAATTCA
>JARQOC010000004.1:600338739-600399448 GCA_033576535.1 Allobates femoralis
TAACTGCCGCATTAACGCCTCACATGCCCACAGGAGTGGACAGCATGTCTCTAGGGAGGGTGGGCACCCCCTAGAGACATGTTGTCCACAGCTCCTATTAATATTTAATGTGTTAATAAACATTTAACACTTTGTTCATCCCTGCGGCAGCAGGGATGAACAAAGTAGACGGTAACCGGATTGCTCAGGATTACACATCCTGAGCAATCCGGTTCCCGCACTGTGGTTGCCAGAACCGCTCCGAAAACTGCAGCCTGCATGATTCTTAGTGCAGGCTGCAGATCCGGAGCCGGTAACCGGATTGCATGTAGAGCAATTCAGTTACCATAATGGGCTCATATGGGGAGCGGTTCCTGATCCGGTTTTGAGCTTTTTGACAGCTCAAAACCGGATCAGGATTTCTAATTCCTGTGTGACCCTAGCATTAAATAACAAAAACCTACTGAAAGATTCCCTTTAGTGAGGACTGTCAGGTTCTAATAATTATTCTCCCTTTTAGCAAACCCTCATCTCTCCAATCTGTCCTGAATGCAGCAGCACCATATACCTGTCCACATGCTACACCGATGCCTCCTCTCTGTGCCAGTCATTGCACTGGTTGCCCATATACTACGGATTACAATATAAACTTATGCTCACCCACAAAGCTCCACTGTTTATTATGAGTTAAATAATGAGAAGGTTGGGAGTCCCTCATTTCTATAAGCTATTTCTGACAAAATTAAGGACATCTTTGGTCAGCAGAAACGTTATAAGAGAGTTTAATAGAGTTCAATCTTGTTTTGATCAAAGGGTCCTCAAAAATTAAGGTTACAGAATGTCCTGCTGCTGGGACCTTTGGCAATCAAGGGTACCCTACGGTGAAACCCAGCGGAAAATACTTGCTCTACAGTGCCTCCACTGTAAAAATTAGGAATTACACTGTTTCTATTGGGTCAATGGAATAGCTATTCTGCTTATGGAGATTAATACTGCATGCTAGCAGTGAGACTTTTAGCTGCAATGCTCCTCTTGGAAATATGCCAATTGTCTCTTCAGGGAGGAAGCAGACGAACTCTAGTGCCTCCTATTGGAAGTAGCAACCCTAAAAGTCAAAATTTACTCTTTAACGAGTTAGGATTTATGCCAGATCAGAACCCCAATCTGATATGAAGAAACTGAAGCATTACTTCTTATAACACCCAAAATATTATGTATCCAAGCAGTTCATCCTATGTTACAGTTTCCTTGAGCTGTCTCTTCCAAGTCTCAGAGGACCTTTTAACTAACATTCTGCTCTTTAAGGGTGGCTTCACACCACGGTAAGGTCTGATCTGGGGCTGTCAGGGATGAACGTGACAGCCCCGGACTGGATCAGCACACAGAATCGGATCCGGTCCAATGTGCAGCTGGATGCAGCTGCAGCTGCTAATGAATCAGGACCGTGGCTCGCAGGGAGCTAGCCGCGGTCCTGAAACAACAGCGGCGTGCAACCGCAGGTGTCTGGATCCCGGATCCACCTGGACCGGGACAATCCGGCCCCATAGGCTCCCATGTTAGGGAGCGACGGATTGCACCGGATCCGGAGGAATCCGGAAGAATCCGGGATACGGCAATTTGGGGAGATTTTTCTCCCTGGACACAAAAACGTTTGAAGCAACGTTTTTGTCTCCGGCAGAGAAAAATCCGAATTCTCCCGGATTCTCCCGGAGATATGGAAACCGGATGGCAGCTCTCTACCAACCGGCTCCATCCGGCCCCATAGGATACTATGGGGCCCAAATCCGGTTTGGGCTGTCTGGTTTACACCGGACAGCCCCAGATCGGACCTTACCGTGGTGTGAAGCCAGCCTAACCCACCTCAAAGCACTCACTATTGACTACTTTGATGTTCACCCCATGCCTACCTCTACTACGGTATGAACAGCTCTCGGGGCCATTATTCCAAAAGATAGAAATGCAGAAGAAATGACCGAATGCAAAAATACACCGGATCCGCAGCAACAGGGGCTCCGGATCAACAGGGCTTCAGCGCTACTCCGGACACTGTCAGTCTCAGTGTGATTAGACTGCACAGCATTGTCACTTTTCAATAACTGTGATGTTTTCTGGCCATTTGTTAATGACATCACATCAGATTGAAAGATAATGTTTGTCTGTGATCAGGAGGAGGCCGGGAACAAAGTGACAGCCCAGGCCAAGTGATGGCAGCATGAATAGAAGCTGCCACCGCCATCTGTTGTTTGGTGACTTGTAGGCCCCATGCTGAAATAGGGACATTGAGGCAGATCTGTCACTTATATGAGCCAATAATGGTGCTTTAAGAGTAAATAAATGACAACATCAGCAAATGACCAATTGTGTAAATCAGATTTTCTTGGTAAATATATTTATAAAAAAGTGGCAATTTTGTTTTACATATAACAATTATATTAAAAATAAAAATGAGAAATCTTGCAGTTTTCACACTGGCCACCAGGGCTTTATTGGACTTTAACTTCATTTTGTGTAAGGAAACAGAACCGGAGTGTAAATATGCCATCCGATCCTGTTTTCTGCGCACGGCCTCCGCTGTCCAAGTGCTGAAATTTCAGCCGGTGACTCTGCGAGCTGCGCTGTCCAGGTGCTGAACGAGTGCGGCTGGAATTTCAAAGCCGCCGCTCGCTCAGCACCCGGCATCCGGGAAGCGGCTCCGGGGCCCATAGACTCCCATGTTATGGGGCACCGGATTGTGCCAAATCCAGGAGGATCCGATTTTTGCCCTGGACACAAAAATGCTGCAAGCTCCGACTTTGTGTCTAGGGCAAAAAAACGAAATGTTCTGGATCTTCCTGGACAGGACAAAACCAGGTGGCAAATAGCTGCCATACGGCCCCATAGGAATACTACGTGGCAAAAATCAGATCCGGTGCTATCCGGTTTACACCGGACAGGCCTGGATCGCAAAATCCGTGGTGTGAAGCCGGCCTAACATACAAACCTTATTGAAATACAAGGTTAATTTGTGGATGGCCATGTTCACACGTTGAGTATTTCGAGAGTTTTTTACTTCAGTATTTGTAGCCACAATCATGAGTGGGTTATGAATACAGAAGTGGTGACGTGTTTCTATTAAGGTTAGGGTCACACATCAAGTTATTTTTTTAAAACCTGATCCGGTTTTGAGCTTTTAAAAAGCTCAAAACCGGATTAGAAAACGCTCCTCATAGGAGCCTATGATAAAAACCGGATTGCTTCACAAGTAATCCGGTTTCCGTCTCCGGCTCTGCAGCGCTGCCCATTGATCTACTGTAAATGGCTTAAGAAACCTCGGACAGCGCACATACTATAGCAATAGCTATAGTATGCGCGCTGCTCTCAAAGGAGCCCAGCGCTTTTATTGATAAAACTGTACAGCAGCTGACAGGAGCCAGCTGCTGTACATAAGTGATTCAAGCATTATATGCCCACCTGAGTGGGTGGAAGGTCTCTAGGGGGAGTGGGCACCCCCTAGAGACATTATAGAAACATTTATTAATAAAATAAAAAGTTATATATATGTACAGTACAAACCAAAGGTTTGGACACACCTTCCCTTTCAAAGAGTTCTCTTTATTTTCATGACTATGAAAATTGTAGATTCACACTGAAGACATCAAAACTATGAATTAACACATGTGATATTATATACTTAACAAAAAAGTGTGAAACAAAAACCATCTCGATTGGGTTCAGGTTTGGTGACTGTAGAGGCCAGGTCATCTGGCGTAGCACCCCATCACTCACCTTCTTGGTCAAATAGCCCTTACACAGCCTGGAGGTGTGTTTGGGGTCATTGTCCTGTTGAAAAATAAATGATGGTCCAACTAAACGCAAACCGGATGGAATAGCATGCCGCTGCAAGATGCTGTGGTAGCCATGCTGGTTCAGTATGACTTCAATTTTGAATAAATCCACAACAGTGTCACCAGGAAAGCACCCCCACACCATCACACCTCCTCCCCCATGCTTCACGGTGGGAACCAGGCATGTAGGGTCACCTTTTCTGCGTCGCACAAAGACACGGTGGTTGGAACCAAAGATGTCAAATTTGGACTCATCAGACCAAAGCACAGATTCCCACTGGTCTAATGTCCATTCCTTGTGTTCTTTAGCCCACACAAGTCTCTTCTGCTTGTTGCCTGTCCTTAGCAGTGGTTTCCTAGCAGCTATTTTACCATGAAGGCCTGCTGCACAAAGTCTCCTCTTAACAGTTGTTGTAGAGATGTGTCTGCTGCTAGAACTCTGTGTGACATTGACCTGGTCTCTAATCTGAGCTGCTGTTAACCTGCGATTTCTGAGGCTGGTGACTCGGATGAACTTATCCTCCGCAGCAGAGGTGACTCTTGGTCTTCCTTTCCTGGGGCGGTCCTCATGTGATCCAGTTTCTTTGTAGCACTTGATGGTTTTTGCAACTGCACTTGGGGACACTTTCAAAGTTTACCCAATGTCTCGGACCGACCGACCTTCATTTCTTAAAGTAATGATGGCCACTCGTTTTTTCTTAGCTGCTTTTTTCTTGCCATAATACAAATTCTAACAGTCTATTCAGTAGGACTATCAGCTGTGTATTCACCAGACTTCTGCACAACACAACTGATGGGTCCCAACCCCATTTATAAGGCAAGAAATCCCACTTATTAAACCTAACAGGGCACAGCTGTGAAGTGAAGACCATTTCCGGTGACTACCTCTTGAAGCTCATCAAGAGAATGTCAGGAGTGTGCAAAGCAGTAATCACAGCAAAAGGTGGCTACTGTGAAGAACCTAGAATATAAGACATATTAATTCCATATATTCCATATATAATTACACATGTGTTAATTCATAGTTTTGATGCCTTCAGTGTGAATCTACAATTTTCATAGTCATGAAAATACAGAAAAATCTTTGAAGGAGAAGGTGTGTCCAAACCTTTGATCTGTACTGTGTATATATATATATATATATATATATATATATATATATATATATATATATTTATATATATATATATGAGATGGCATTAATATAGTGCAATACATTGTGGGAAATAAAGGAGTGGAAGTCGTTAGTGTATAGCGCAGGTGGACATAAACAATGTCACAATAACGTCAGGAGTCACGGCGCTCAAATTTGAGGAGCTGCATCGGTTCAGGATTTAATCATGCATTTTCCTTTATTATTCAGCACAATGAGGCCACTCAGGAGAGGTTGTCCGGTGATGGACGACCCCTTTACCATGGTCATACGTGGTCAACGAAGTGTGGGTCTGTTACATCAGGAACTTTTTGGTTGCGGAGAAGAAACTGCCACACAAATGCTGTGTATGAATTTATCCTAAACCTTCTATTCTGTTGCTGTCTGAGTAAAGCATGGTGAGATGATTATTATGTTAGAGAATAGACAGAAAGGTAGGCTGGCAATGAACAAGCTGTCAAGATGTCATGTTATGCTAAAGATCTGCATGACAGGGATAAGGAGCCATCGCTACACCTACAACGACACATTAGATAACGCTCTTAGAAAACTTATTTTTTGAAGAAATCTATTCCTGTTGGTGAGTAAAGCTGCGCACTGCTGAAAGATGATTGATAGATGATAGATCGATAGATCGATAGATCAATAGATAGATAGATACAGTTCAAATGAGCTGCTGGAATGCTGCTCCTATTTGTTTTGGATATAGATAGATATGATGCACCCCAGGGCCATGGAGTATTCGGAACCGGACTGTGATGTTTCTGGGGAGTCACAGGGTCACTGGCTTCCGTGGCCCGGTTCAGTGTACAAGGGGTTCTTGGCTAGTATAGTAGCTAGTATAGGGAAAGTTATTTGTGACGCCACCCGTGGTTTGTGGCTATGAGTGGCCACCGCTGCTGCAGAACCTCTGGGGATAATAGATGGGCAGCTGGCATGTAGTGCCTCCTCACGGGTGGAGCAGATTCCCAGGGCATTGAATGTGGAAGGGTGTAGGGTGCAGGTTGGAGGGTGCAAAGTAACTGACAGACTCACGGTTTGTTGGCACCTCAGGTCCTATACTGGTGATACTGGCACAAGGCCAGATGATATCGATGGAATCCGGCGACCTGGGAGCAACTCAGGCTTCTCGTCACCTGGCAAGTTCTAAGGCCTCCCTGCTGCGCTTCTTAGTAGGTCCCTGCGGCTGCTTAAGCTTAGCTGCGGCCCTCTCTCTCCTGCAGTGTGCCGTACGACAGGCAGCTCGAGTCCTTCTCCAGCCCCACTTCACGGGCGACTGCTCCTGGGCTCTCAATGCTGCTTTGCCTCCGGGCACTTTAGTGTGGATTGGGGACTTGGAATCCCCCACCCTCCAGTATTGGCTTCCGGGACATTAGGCCCTGCAAAGCCTCGGACTCTGGTGTCCGTTTCTTGGAGCTTACTCCTCTGGGGTGAGCCTGACACCGCTCTACTCCCCAGGTTCTCCTCTCCTCCTCAGACCCTTGCTTATGGGCCACTCAAGCTAAGTCTGGCTCTCCTGGGATGAGCTTAGTACTGCTCCAGTCCACAGAATGTCTTCCTCAGTACTGCTCTGTACTGAACTGACTAACTCCACCCCAGACCATTTATAGGGGAGCTCACCCTGAATCCGGTTAGGGCTCCCCCTTCAGGCCTGGAGACAGAAAGATGTTGTGTGTTTGGGTTTTGCCTGGTGTGGATACCCTCTTTTGCTCTCAGGTATGAGACTACCCCCTGGGGAGATAATGACATTGTGGTATCTGGACTCTGGGGTGCGATAGATAGATAGATAGATAGATAGATAGATAGATAGATAGATAGATAGATAGATAGATAGAGTCATGGCCAAGAGTGTTTGCTCCTTTGAAATTGTTCCACAAAATTAAAGTGAACCTGTCTTCCATTTGGTGAATAATAATCTGTGCCCACCACCTTAAACATACTGTCATTAGGGTTCAGTAACCCCTTTATACCCCCAGGCTGGTCCCTGCATACCTCAGTAATTAACTTTTAATATGTCCCATGCTGTATGGTAATTGGCTCTTGATGGTCAGATGGGGGCGTGCTAAGTTCAGTCTGAGCCGACCCTGTGCCTGTAAAACCAGCACTGCTGCCTGAACCATGCTGCCACTCCTGTGTTTCTATATGAAGCAGTTATGGCATTTGTGCCTGCGCGTAGCTGTTTACTAGACCTATTGCTAATGCGCTAATGCGCTTAGTTACCCAATGTTTACCCTGGTTACCAGCGTTCTCGCTGATCGCTGGTGAGTCTGCCTGTGTGACAGCTCACCAGCGATCAGATAACGATGACCCAGCGATCCCGATCTTTGGTGGGATCGCTGGGACATCACAGAGTGTAACAGAGCCTCTAGCGAATGTGATGAGCTGAGTGTGACCGGAGCGTAGGTGCGAACGTAAGTAAGTGTGTGACTTGTGATTCAGTAACTTTGGATTCAGGGAGTTTGGAAGGGAGGACTTACTGGATTGCAGGTTGTATTTTTTTAATACTTTACATTTCTTTTTACTTAACATTTCTGTCTGGTGCAATCCCCATTAGTAAATGAGCTCCATAATTGACAATGCCATCCGGTGTACATCTTGCCCAATGTATGCAATCCTTGAACAGCCGGTTGAGGGTGCATACTGCTGTGCGAAATGTGAACACGTTGTGCATTACTAAGACTGTGTGTGTTAAATAGCTTCAAAGGGAGGTAGATACAGGAAACCTAAGGGTACCTTTACACGTCGCAACATTGCATGCAATTTCACTTGCAACTTACTGGTTGCAGTGAAATCATGTACACATTGTTCCAGTTGTACACGGCCACAAAATAGAACAATGTGTCCATGATTTCACTGCAACCAGTAATGTTGCGAGTGCGACGTGTAAAGGAACCCTTGGGCTCGAAACACCCTGTCCGAGTGACATGCAAGTTAGGCTAGTTTCACACCACGGTTTTGGGATATCAGGTTCTGTTCGGTGTTTTGTAGAAAGCACCGGACAGAACCTGACAGCCCCGGTTAGAACAGCTTTCATGAGCCGTCCCTGCTGAAATTTCAAAATCGCGGCTAGCCTGAAATCTCAGCGGGGAGCTCTCCACGGTGCTTAAGTACAGCATCGGCCGTTACTGAGCTTCAGCACCCGGCTTCCGGGAGCCGGACCGATTTTATGTCGCATTCGGTGGGATCCGGCGCCATAGACTCCCATGTTAGGGGGGCGCCGGATCATGCTGGATCTGGGAGGATCCGATTTGTACAGATTTTTTCCCCGTGCAGAAAATGGCAGCAAACTGTCTCACCGGACAGCCCCGAATCAACAAAGCCATAGTGTGAAGCCGGCCTAACTCGCACGAGTCTCAGATCATTCACCTGGCACAACCCCTACCTCTTTGGATGAGATACTGTCAGTGGTATTTATTTCTATGTAGCTCCACTGCTCCCGTCCAGAGAGGGGGAGGCCATCCCGGGTGAATGATCCGAGCCTCGTGCGAGTAACTCACATGTCACTCGGACACTGTTTTCCAGTCTAAGAGTACAACACACATCTTTTCTGTGAAATTGGACTCTTTTGGCCACTTTACACGTCCCAACATCGTTTCGATGTTGGATACAACAGCGCGGGAGCGCGCGCACTTTTTTGGCAGAAATCCCAGATCGCATAGGAGCTATATCGGCAGGCAACGCAACTGAGATGTCTACGCCCCCTTTGTACGTGCGACCCAAGAACGATCATTTAACATGGGAGAGAATAGGGGAAGTTGGTCTCCAAGTCTGTGTTGGGCTGTCACACAGCACGATCCGCCCAGATCGTCCATCCAATATCGGGCAGTTGGAGAGCATGCTCATTTCTTCCCCGATATCGGTTTGGCATCGTTCTTGCATCGCATTGAACATTTTACACCATACAACCCACAAACGATATCGGGGCCAACACACGAACCAAGTGACTTTTTGTCGGAGTTGGACGCCGATATCGAGACGTGTAAAGTGGCCATTTGCCCTATTGCAAATCAGTGCAAATGTATTTTTTTTTAAAAATTAGACAAATTCAATAATCATTAGTATGTTTTCTGTATGCATTAGACCACATGGATTATATTGTAGATTTTGGGTAAATACTACAATACTTACTAATAGGTGACATGTTGTGTATGATCATGAGCATCATTTCTACTGGTCATTTTATGAGCCCTAAAGGGAATCATTCAGGCTATTAAAGGAGCTAATGAGTGTCTTACTTCTAATGAGCCTGTTATTGGACACCCTACAGGCTCTTATTGTAGATTGATGGATGTATAACTTATAATTGTTAGAACTACTTTGCATCTTATCGAATTTACAGCTAATTCTTTTCATCCATATTTTGCCTTGATTGCGATGCTATTAAGTGGAGTTACAGATATATGAAATAATGTATTGTATATACTGTCATGTAATCTATGTTAATATATGTTGATAACATTTTGTATTGTATAGTGTATAAGAATAGTAATGTAAAGTATAATTTGCATAATGATAGGAATTATATAGAACTGTTATGTAGGAAGTACGTAAATGCTTGTTATGGTAAGGTAATGTTCCTAAGTAAAATGTGAAGCACTATTATATATAAAGCAAAAACATTTTTATAGATATTCGGTATATAGACGTTAGATAAGATGTTTTATAAGAGAGTTCTGCCAGCTATGAATTGTAAGGCACGTAGTGGTTAAGTGTTGGGATTAGCTCACAATAGGAGGGGCTAGCTCATAGTGTAAGTGACTGTTTCCTTGTCAAACACCAGATAGGGAGCCACTAGTGACAAGTATGGACGTATGGGTCAGATAAGTCATGAAGGCCACATGTAGTAGATAACTCATGCAACTGCAACATTGAGACTGGAGTGAGATAGCGTGATCCTTTGAAGTGATGGTAGTGACTCGCTCCATGGGGCCGTGGGGTATTCGGTACCGGGCCTGTGTACATCGCTTTCGGGATGTTACGGTGGAGTGACCCGGTCCGTGGCTCTGTCATCAATATAGGGGAAGGGGGATTCTGCTTTGTGTATCCGTGATGAGGGAAGGTGGCTTCGGGGACAGGAGTACCAGACTTGGGGATACTTGTTCACGTGACGCCACCTGTGGGTTACGGCTAATAGTGGCCACCGCTGCTACACAGTTCCACTGGGGGTTCGTGATAAGGCAGCTTGATGGGAATACCCTCCATGGGTAGGGCTTACCGCCAGGGCAGCAGATGTTACTTTGTGCATTGGTGCTGATGTTACAGCGCAGGGGTGCAGCAAGAAAGTCACCAACACAGTGGGGTGCAGTCTGAAGATGTCTACTCACAGCTTTGTCATTCCTGGTTATAGCAGTCGTCACTGTTGTAACAACCAGTGGAGCCCTGAGTCCTTGGAGGTGGAGATGGGAATCCAGCTAACTCCCGGGTAACGTAGTGGCACTAAATCTGTATCTCTTTCTACTGTCTTTTCACGGTTAACTCTTCTTCTGCGCTTGCTTCACCCACCTGCCCTCCACCTTACACACAGTGCCCCGAGCCAGTGACCGCGGGTCTTCGTTGGGTCTCTACGTTGTCCCTTGTCCCTTGACCCTATGTGGCCACCTTTTCAGCGGATATGTGCGGTTTCGGCTGTGGCACTTGGAGATACCACAGCCTCAGGGATGTTAGCTAAGCCTGGTCTTCTCCATTAGTCTAGGGCCCGGTCCCTACAATCTGCAGTTTGGTCCCTTCATGTGGATTTAGTCTCCATGTGGATATGGGTGTCCCCAGGTAGATTGATCACTACCTGGTCCCTTGGGACCCCTTCTGTCTTCTGGAGCACCCTCTCTCTCTTTTTCTCTCAGATCCTCTGTCTGGTCTTGCCTCTCTCAGGTTTTAGGACGAGCGCCCACTGGCTCCAGTCCTCTGGACATCTTTTTCCAGATGTTACCCCTCTCTGACAGACTCTCTGGCCCTCACAGACTCCTTCAGCTCATGCCAGCCACCCACCAACTGTTTTCTAGATATTTCTCTCATCCTTTTATACTGTCACGTGCCCAGCATCACTAACGTGTGTCCTCCCTGACTTCACTCCCTCCTGGGTGCTCCCCTAAACTCGGCTCTCCACGCATCCCTACTACCCTGGTTCCTCCCCTCCATACAGGATCAGGGACTGTGCTTTTCCTTAGGAGCAATCTTACCCTAACCCTGACCCGGAATGGTGTGTGGTGGTCTGAGTGTCTGGATGCCGGTTAGTGTCCCCTCCTTACCCGGTAGTGGGGCACTACTCCTCTGGCTGGGGTGCAGTACCTCTGTGGTGACTAGATCCGCCACAGTAGCATCAGAGTGAATCACTGGAGGGCTAGAGACCTACCCTTGAATGCCTTTATATACTGATACTTGATATACTGCTAGTGGCAGTTTTTTTTGTCACTGCTACAAGTGCCGGATCTGCCATATCTGCCGGATCCAGCAGAGCCGCACTTGACCACAAGCCCCATACACAATGCATGGGGCTTGCCGGATCCGGGTCGCAAGTCGGCCGATAGGCGGCCGATCTGGCGGATGCGGTGCCATCTGCCTGATCGGCCGCAAACATCAGCAAAACGCTGATGTGAAATCAATCTACCAGGTATGCAGATACAAAAACTGAATTTCAGGGAATATTAGATAAGGAGGACCAAAGTGAAGCACTCCACAAGGCCCAGTTCTTCTGAATATTGGTTCTATGTGGAAAACTAGAGGAAAGAATTGATTAGTATTGTGATGTATATTCATTTTGTCTATCAAATCAGCCAAAGTCGGTATCCTGAGCTTCTTCCACCATAGCACCAAACATTGTCCAGCTGTGTTAAGGATATGAGAAATACAGGGTCTTACAAAACAAGGAAGGTCATCTAAGGCCAATGTTAAGCACTGCTAGGTGGCCTTTGAGTTTTATACTGAGATAGGAGATGACACAGGGGCGGAACTACTGTGGTGCAGCTGGTTCAGCTGCACCAGGGCCCCGATCGGCTAGGGGGCACCTTCAAGCCTGAAGGGGGGCCCCCAGCCGAACCCCCGTAACCTGACGTCAGAGGAGAGGAGGGTCAGGCAAGAGAAGCAGAAAGCTTCCTGCTTCTTTTGCCTGATCCGCCCTCCTCTCCTCTGCTCCTCCGGCTCCTGGGAACAGCGCGGCTCAGCAGGTAGGAGAGCTGCCGCAAGCACAAGCACTGCACCGCCGGCCGCTAGCACCAACCCCCCCTGCTCCTCAACATGGCTGCACCACACCAAGGAACCCCCAGGGACCGCGCCGCCAGCATCCACTTCCACCCCCCCCCGGACCGCTCCGCCGGCCGTCAGCACCCCCCCCCCCGCTCCCCAACATGGGGCCCCCTGGGGTCAAGGTCCGCCACTGAGATGACACTTGGTTCTCATATTGTTCTATGGAGCAATGTACCTTGAAGCAGAATGTCTGTGTCTTCTCCTAGATCCTCCCCCTTCATAGACTTTTATATACACCAACTGCCATCTCCTTTCTCAAAATGCTTCACTGAATACAGATTTTACACATGAATTAAAAATGAAAGATCCGTCCAGGAGGAGAAAGAAGCAGATTTCTCTGATAAGATATATTACAAACCTGCTTAATTTCATGCGTACTATTAATTTCTGAAATAAAATACTAAAATGACGAACCAGTGCTTCTGCTAAATACTCTGAAATTAGGATATATATACAGGATATAGTATAGTCAGCATCCCATACATATGCATTCCTTTCATTATTTTAAAACATTTGTGCTCCAGGAAAGATCCATGTATCTGAAATTCCCCAGCCGACGATGGATATTATCAGCATTACACTATACACTTCCCAGTTTACCGTCTCTCAATTCTTAGTGGTTGTCAATTATGAATGGCTGATGGCCATATTTGCTTGTGTGGTACCGCGGCTTATTAATGTGGAAGCGAGCGTTCACACAATGTTAATTCACTGTAATGGTACCAAACATGCTGCATATATCACTCTATTCACATCCGACACAAAACCGTGCATTCATCTGCTCATAGCTTGATAGGTGTTGGGGATTTTCTACATTCTGAGACACCAATAAGACATTGTACTTAGGTAATGAAATAAAAATGGAATTGACTTAAAGGGAACCCGTTAGCAGTTTTTCCACATATAAGCTGAGGCTACCAGCAGTAAGCCCTTATATACAGCATTCTGGAATACTGTATATAAGTCCTCATGCCGATCTGTATAATGCAAAAAAAACAGCGGGGGGCGGACCGGTTCAATGGGTGTTGCTGGTCTTAATCCACCACCTCCTGTCTTCTTGTGATTGCCGTCTTCGTTCCCTGCTTCATGTGGATGTCATTCGCACATAGTCTCCTCCATTGCACTCCTGCACATGCACACTATGGAGGGGGGCATTCTTTGACCTTTCTCCACACCTGCGCATTACACTACTTTTGGGTGTGCAGGAGCACGATGAAGATGTCTGTGTGGGTGACGTAGGCCGCATCACCCAATAGAAGCAGAGAAGGACAATCACGAGAAGAAAGGAAGTGCCGAGCCAAGACCAGCGACGCCCATCGGACTAGACCTCCCTCCAGGTGAGTATAAAAGCAGTTGTTTTTTTAATTATACAGATCGGCATGGGGACTTATATACAGTATTCTAGAATGTTGTATATAAGGGCTAACTGCTGGTTGCCGCAGATATAGTGTCACTTTAAATCCTTCCCGCTCCCATGTGTGATTTGTAGAATGAGACCATCGAGTCTCCCTACAATAGATATACCATTAGAGTTTTCCTATTACCATTGTCCTGAGAAAACCCCATTACCAGTACCATGAGTGTTCTTATTAAAAGTTCTTCTAATAAGAGTATCTATAAGAGCATCATCAAAAATCACTTATTAACAGAACCATTAATGCGCACCCATTTACAGTTTCATCAGGATTCACCCACCCCCCAATAACAGTGCCATCAGAGATCCCTTACAAATAGCACCGGATAACAGAGAGTGCCCCATAAACAGTACTATAGGTATGCCTCCATTAACCACTCTAGCAGAGTGTCCACCAATTAAAGTGTCATCTTGTTTTGTACACTAATAATTCACCATATATGAGGGTGCTTCTTAATATTACCTGAGCACTATAAACTATATACAGAGCTCCAGGGTATAATTTCTCTGGTGATTACTGTATTACCTATACACTAGATTCACAACTCCTATGTCTAATGTCACCAGTGATCCCTATATTACCTATACACTGGTAATCCCTCAATTACTTGTACACAATATATGATATACAGAGCTCATGTGTATAATGTCACAGGTGATCCCTGTATTACCTGTACACCATACACAGCTCCTGTATATAATGTCACAGGTGATCCCTGTATTACCTGTACACTATACACAGCTCCTGTGTTTAATATCATCAGTGTCACTGTATTACCTGTACACTTTATACTCAGTAGCTCTGCACATAGTATAATGTTACTAGTGATTACTGTATTACCTGTATACTTATACTATATATTACATACAAAGCTCCTGTATATAATGTCATCAGTAATCACTGTACTACATCTACAATTACACTATACACTACATACAGAGCTCCTGTGTATGACACCAGTGATCACTGTACTACTTGTACACTTACACTATATACAAAGCTCCTGTGTATAATGTCACCGGTGATCAGTATATTACCTGTACACTATATATTATATACAGAGCTCCTTTACACTGACACTACATACAAAGCTCCTGTGTATAATGTCACCGGCAATCAGTATATTACCTGTACACTATACACATTATATTTTATACAGAGTTCCTTTGTATAATGTCACTACTGTACTACAACTAATGGTATCGCTGTGTCTACAAAATCAATATCAATATTAAATTGATTAACCCAATCAGTAAACATTGTAAAACCACCAGAACTGGAGTTTTTGGTCACAGTAAAAAAAGCATAAAATGCAATAAGAAGCAATCAAAATGTAGATCCTATCCCAAAATGTCATCAATAAACTCATCAGCACTGAGAGCATAAAAAATGTTACGAGCTCGGAACATGGTGACACAAGCAAAAAAATACATTTCTGAACTATGTATAAGCCTAAATAATACCAACCTGGAGAATCATGATACCAGGCAATTTTTTTATCAATTATTGAACCCCAAAAACTAAAAAAAATAAAATGAAAAATGTCATGGGTCTTGGAAGAGGGGGAGGAAAAAATAAAAGGTGGAAAAACAAAAAAGAGGACACAGTGCTTTTTTCTCATTTCATCTCTCCACTGAGACAGTCTCAAACTATATGGCACTCAATCAGTTAACTTTTGTTAAGTCCAATGGCATGTTAATAAATAGTTTTCATGGGGGTGTGTACTTCTTCTTCCTGTATGAGTTTCCCAATCATAAACAAGCAGCAACACAGCAGAAAAAGAACACGCCCCACACTAGCTTAGGTTTCTCATTGTGTGGAATTTAATGATACAGCTCTGATCTCCTGGTTTAAGGTGCAGTCACACATAACGATCGCTCCAACGATCCCGACAGCGATAACGACCTGCCGGGATCGCTGGAGTGTCGTTACCTGATCGCTGGGGAGCTGTCAAACAGGCAGATCTCCCCAGCGATCAGGCCCTGGGAGCCACCTCCCACATCGCTCCCTGCTTAGCGCTGTCTTGGCAGAGCAGGGAGAACGCTGGTAACTATGATAAACAGCGCGGTATCCGGGCAGCGCATGCTGCTTGGATACCCGCTGTTTATCATAGTTACCTGTGTTCTCCCTGCTTACAGGCAGTGCTAAGCAGGGAGAACGCTGGTAACCATGGTAAATGCCGGGTATCTAGGCAGCGCGCGCTGCCTAGATACCCGGTGTTTACCATAGTAACCAGCCCTGTGAAGTCACAGATCGCTGGTTTCTCGCTGTCACACGCAGCGATGCGTGCTGACCAGCGGGAAACCAACGATCAAAAAATGACCCGCAGCACTTTGCAGCGATCAGCGACCTCACAGCAGGGGCCTGATCGCTGCAAAGTGTCACACATAACGACATCGCTGGAGAGATCGTTGTAACGTCACAGTTACAACGATCTCTCTAACGATATCGTTATGTGTGACTGGGGCTTTAACCTCCTGCATGATAAGATAATGCTGGGACATAAGGGCACAGATGACTCACACCTTTCAGATAAGGTCCCTGGGGAAGAGGCAGCTGAGTTTAGCTGTGTCACATTTTGTAGCTGGCTCAATAATGTTCTGTCTTAGTGAATGCACTTGGACACGCAAATCATCAAGTTCCACTGCTGGCAGCTCCCTTTGTATTTGCTAGCCAATGACATGCCAGATGTTTTTGATGGGAGTCAAGTCAGGAGATGCTGCAGGCCATGGTAGCATGTTCACAATGAGGCCTCGCAGGATGTTCACAGTAGCACCAGCACTAAGTGCCCTAGTATTGTTGTATCGCACAGCAGCCCCCAGGACTCTTTGAAGAAATGGTAACGATTGAAACTTTTTTCGCGATTGTTCCATTGTGTATTGCAAGTGATATAGGATGTCACATACCTAGCCAAAGGTGTCATACATTTTCTACACTAACCATTAGAAAAAACTTGAATCAAATTGGACTATGAACTAGACATCCAACTACAGGCGCTTCATTGAGTTCATGCAACTGCTCTCAAAGGCAGTGTGGCACCGCAGTGGGGCACCGCAAGTTGGCAAAGGAGGCTGAAATGGAGGTCTATCCTCTTCAGCAGTGAGTCCTTGATTGAATATGTTTAGTACAACAACTCCATTCCTGTTTATGTATATGTAAGTGTTCTATTGCTAGGTTTGTGTATTGTCTATAAAGTTAGATTTAAAAAAAAAAAAAAAAAAAAAAAAACACATTCCCAGAGGCTCACACACAGGAAAGACCATGTGATGGACTCAATTTTCTGTGTCTGTGGATGAGAGGAGAAGCAGCCTGCTGATGCTGCACAGAGGAACTTAAGATATGTATATTCCTGATTCCACAAGGCCTATAATATCTGTACCTGTTTATTGCTAATTAAAGCTCTGTTCTTTTATCAACACACTTTGAGAGTATCCTGAATGATCTGCTGACAACAGGTTATGGGCCCAGTGTAACACAGAACCCCAGCGTGACACAGAATTCCAGCAGTGACACAGAGCACAAAATGACACAGAAGAGTAATACAGCAACAGAAGCCCAAAGCAAAAGCAGCAGAGCAACAGAGAAGATGTCCACAAGGAGGGATCACTGCAAGTTGTCAGTGAAAAGTCTCACCAATCAGAATTATCAGTCCTGGAAATTCAAGGTGAAGATGCTGCTCATAAAAGAATTATGTGGAAACATACACAGGAACAAGTGCCTCATTCATTATCAGATGATTGGCTAGAGAAGGATCAGAAAGCACAAAGCACTATCTCCCTCAGTGTAGATGATGATCAGATTGTGCATATATGCAAGTGTGCCACTGCAAAAGAGATGTAGGAAGAGTTACAGAAAGTGCATGAAAGATCAAATCTCAGCAATATGCTTTATCTCATGAGAAAGCTGTACCAGCCTAAGCTAAGTGATGGCCAGAATATGCAGGACTATAAGAGAAACACCTTAGAGGTTGTGGAGTGTCTCAGGAGTAGTGGAGAAGAAATTAAAGACTATCATGAATCTGCACTACTATTATGTGGTCTTCCAGAAAGCTATGACACACTTGTCACTGCACTAGATGCACAGCCAGATGATGGGCTCACACTAAAATATGTCAAATGCAAACTTGTAGATGAATTCAAGCGAAAAAAGCATAATGTAAGCAGCAGTAATGAATCCAGGGCAAAAACAGACACAGGACCTTCCTAAAAATAAGAGCAATCTAAGGGAAACTTGTGAATGTTTTGTCTGTAAAAAGCCCGGTCACCTTAAAGCAGACTGCAGAATTTGGAAAGCAAAAATGAGTCCGTTTGAAAAGCAGAACAGTGATCAAAAGGTGAAAACAGCTGTAAAGGAAGATTCTGCATGTGTTGAAGCTGCATTTAATACCAGTACAGGCTCATCTGCAAAGCATATATAGTTTATAGACTCTGGTGCTAGCAGCCATATGACAAATAACAAGGATTTCTTCACTGACCTTGATGAAAGCAAGTCAGAAAAGGTCATCTTAGCTAATGGTCAATGTATGACTTCAGAAGGAGTAGGAGACGCCTACCTCAACTGTCCAGTTTACTTAGCACAAAACAGAAAGATCCCAGTAAAGGACGTTCTCTATGTTCCCAGTCTTGAAAGCAATCTTCTGTCAGTAAAGAAGCTTATGCAAAATGGCTTTACAAGATCTGCATAAGAACTGTATCCTTGTATGGCACAGACGTCTTGGGCACAGAGACCCAGAAGCAGTAAGGAAGCTAGGTCAACTTGAAAATGGTGTGAAAATCAAGCAATGTAGTCAAAGGATGAAGTGCACTAGCTGTCTTAAAGGGAAAATGTCCAGAAAAGCCTTAAGTAAGCAGCACTAAATCTGCACAGCCACTGGATTTGATACACACAGATGTTTGTGGTCCAATGAGTGTTCAAACCACTAGAAAGAAGAGATATTTCCTCATATATATTGATGACTACTCCACATATACAGTCGCCTACCTGCTTCACTGTAAGGATGAAGTTCCACAGAAACTTGAAGAATATCTTGCCTTAGTGTTTAACAAATTTGGGAGAATGCCAAAAGCCTTGCGTGCAGATAATGGGACTGAGTATACAAATGGTAAGGTGCAAACCATTGTGAAAAAGAATGGAATCGTGGTGCAGACGACCATTCCATACAACCCAGGACAGAATGGCATTGCAGAGAGAAAGAACCGTACTCTCTAACTCTCTGTGAAAGTGGAAGAAGTATGTTGTTTAACACGAATCTACCTACAACGTATTGTGGAGAAGCCATCATGACAGCTTGCTATCTTCAAAACAGACTGCCAGGTAAAGCCACAAATAAAACTCCATATGAGCTATGGAACTGCGAGAAGCCTAACCTGAAGCACCTCAGGATATTTGGAAGCAAAACCTTTGTGTATGTTCCCAAAGAAAAACGTTCCAAGTGGGAATCACATGCAAAGCAAGGAGTCCTGGTGGACTATAGCAAAACTCAAAAGGGATACAGAATCCTGCACCCAGAGACCAGCACAGTAAGAATCAACAGAGATGTAGTGATTGATGAGAACTCTGTTTCGCTCAAATTCCATGAAGTTACACCAGTCATTCAAGACAAGAAATAAGAGCAAGAATCTCAATCACCCAACCCAGACACTTAAAAAGAAAACACTGAAGTCTGGATAAGCTCTGAAGCCAGCAAGGAAGAGACAGAAGAACCAAGTCAACCTCCAGTCAGGAGATTAGAAAGACAAAACAAAGGTATCACAGCTATATGCCTTACTTATATGGTCAGAACACTTCCTGAATCAGAGCCACAGTCATGGCAAGAAATGCAAAAACTGCCTGTCCACAAGAAGCAGAAGTGGATAAATGCCGCTAATGAAGAGATGGATTCCCTTCACCAACTCCAGACATGGGAGCTTCCAGAGCTACCACAAGGAAAAAGAGCTCTCAGACGCCAAAGATTAGTCAAAACTCCAGCAATGAGAATTACAGACAAGCAGTGGGGGCACTTCTGTATATGAGGACAACCAAGGATGTATTAAACTTGCCAGCAGTGAGAAGATTAGTGCAAGGACTAAGCACATCAATGTTAAACATCTTATGTGACTTAGTGGCACGTGCTGTACTAGAGTTTGTTTGTTGCAAGTCTGACAAGATGTTAGCTGATGATATGACAAAACCATTGGCAACAGCCAAGTTTGAGGACTTCAGAACCGCAATGGGACAAACAGGATAAGTAGTTGTTGAGTGGGGGTGTTGGAATATGTTTAGTGCAACAACTACATTCCTGTATATGTAAGTGTTCTATTGCTAAGTTTGTATATTGTCTATGAAGTTAGATAAAAAAAACACACTCCCAGAGGCTCACACTCAGGAAAGACCATGTGACTGTACTCAGTTTCCTGTGTCTGAGCATGAGAGGAGAAGCAGCCTGCTGATGCTGCACAGAGACATTAAGATATGTATATTCCTGATTTCACAAAGCCTATCATATCCTAGCTGTTTATTGCTAATTAAAGCTGTGTTCTGCTGTTAACACACTTTGAGAGTATCCTGAATGATCCGCTGCCAACAGTCCTGCTTTTGTCTTGGATGCAATGATAGTTGGAGATGATCTAGACACCATATGGACAACACCATAAAGAAATATGAGGAAATATGGTGGGCGGTGGCATGATGCACAATAGCCGGACTACTCTAGTCTTCATTAGGGAAGAGCGAGTATTGCAATATTTGACTCGCTATATTCGTAACGAGTACGTCCCGATACTCTGTACTCGTTATGAGTATAGCGAGTCCAATGAAAGTGAATGTAGAACCGAGTACATTCGCACTGTGTCTATATATACACTGCGAAACTGGAATAAAAGTGAATAAAAGTTATTAAAAATAAAAAAATATCATACCCATCCGACGGCTGCACCAGGGACCCGAAAAGAAGACATCCCATGTACGGCTAGGACCAGTCAGTCTGACAGCCAATCAGATGGCCTGACCTCACAAACCACATGATTACTAACAGCCACCTGATTGGCCAGATTGCCAGGTCTATTGATGATGACATCGGCTACCAAGCCATCTGATTGTCTATCAGACTGACAGGTCCTAGCTGTACATGGCATTTCTTCTTTTCGGGTCCCTGGTGCAGCGTCGGATGGGTGAGTATGATATTTTTTTTATTTTTAACAACTCTTATTCAGTTTTATTCCACTTTCGCAGTTTGTATAGATACACTGTGAAAGTGAATGGACTACTCGCTACTCCTAACGAATAATCGCAAGAAACTCGAGGAGTATTGAGTAGCCTGAATATCGTTACTATTCAGCGAGTGCCAAATAGTAACGATTATACTCGCGCATGCCTAGTCTTCATTCCTGGCACACTAACAACTCAGAGTCGCATTGATTTGGTTGTGGAACCATTAGATAGGGCCACGTCACACCTGGGGCGTGGCCTATCACCGCCGACATCGCCAATGCGTCGCACAATGTAAATAGCCGAGGGCGACGCATTTCAGTGGTCGCCTGGTTTCACAGCAGCGCTATGAAACAGGCTGCCACTCTGGGATGACGTGTACACATCGCCCCATGTAAACGGCCGACGGGATCTGACAGGTGATGGGAGCTATAGGCGCCCATTGTACTGCATCGCCTCTGGGGTTTTTAGACACCCCAGCGACGATGCCGCCTGTCAGATCGCCGATGCGTTGCCGGAGTTGTCGCCCCATGTAAACGGGGGTCGACGACACTGGCGGTGCGCCAAAAACGTGCGCGCTCCCGCCCGTCGCCGCCATCTCCGCCAACGTCACCTGGTGTGACGTGGCCCTAAGGGCCATTTCTCCAAAGAGTCCCAGGAGCCATTTTTCAGCATAACACCAGTAGCTTTTGCTACTATGAGCAGCCTGCATGGATTGAATATGATCCCATAACCTGTAGCCTATATAATGTATGAGTGTATTGTACGGCTATATGCCCACACTGTGTTTTTGTTCTATTTTTTGTGCTGCATTTTTGCCCAAAAAATATTTCAATTTTTTGAGATGGAAGCTAAGTTTGGGACATTTGCGAAATGCTGTGCCCATGTCTGCATTTTTTCCCGATGTGTTCTTGGGCAGAAACATAATCAGGAAAAAGAAGTAGCATATCAATTAAGTGATTTGTTTCGTTGGTGCGCAATGCTTTAAAAATGGAGCACAAAAAACGCACTAAGAGCACAATGCGGTTTTTTGTTGTTGTTTGTTTTAAACCTGATAAGGTTTAGTTGCAGAAATTTCATGACCACAAACTGACCACTTCTTTTGTGTGGGTACATACCCTAAGATGGTGAATAGCAAAATCCTAGAGAGGAGATATGTTTCACTGAGATTATTAGCCTCGGTGATGTGAACCTGGATGTATACTCCAGTATGCTAGGTCCTAAGGCTTCAACAGAGACGGGTTTTTTGTGAACAGCTAAAGAGATGAGTTGGACGGCTTGTCGCCATATATCCTCCTTTGCCTGTGGGCAATAGTAAAATGCTAGAGAGGAGATATGTTTTCACTGGAGATTATCAGGCCTCAGTAGGTGTGAACCTGGGATTGTATATACTCCAGTATGTTTTATAGGTTTCTAAGGCTTCAAAACAGAGACGGGTTTTTTGTGAACAGCTAAAGAGATGAGTTGGACGGCTTGTCGCCATATATCCTCCTTTGCCTGTGGTAAATGTAAAGCTTCTGGACTCACTCACTGTTCTGGGTATGGAGGTTGCAGACCTCCAGAGATGTGCTTTTGTGGTGAAGAGTAGAACTATATAATTGAGCGGGGGGACCCCTCAACCATAGGAACTATTCGTATGTTGTTTTTTAGTTTCTCTATGCCAGAAAATATGTTTTGTCCTGCTTGGGCTGCTTTATGAACCAGAGGAAAATTAAAAGAGATCCTGTGTCTACCTTGCACTTGCAGCTGAGTGAGTGGATCCACTATAGTAGTGTGTTTAACAACTACACCATAACAACCCAGTGATCCTGGATGGACCCATTGACGTAGAAAGGAATTTGATGTTTTGAATGCTTGTTTATGCTGCTAAAATTCTTTCATTTATTTGAAATACATAAAAAAGTGAAAACCCGTCCTAATTGCCGTCATTGGTGCACAGCTAAGACGCCAAGAGATCTATGTCACTCAGTAATTACGTGACCCTGAGCCTCTCGTATGATGTATTCAGCTCTCACCTCCTTCTTATCTCTCTATCGGTTAGGCCTCATCTTCTCCATCACGGTGACACATGTGCCCTCTTTCATACCACATTCCTCAGTTTTTTTTCTAATTAGTTTTCCACCGATAGGATCTAGATTTATTCCATATGTAGCTGTGACCTTATCTATCGGTGGCAGAAGGGAATAAAAAATAAAGCTTGTCACCCCGCACTCACCTCGAGCTGAAAGCTTCTTGGTGTTAATGATTTTTGCTGCATACTCCTGACCAGATAGAACTTTCACGCATCTGCGAACAATGGAGAAAGCTCCCCTAGGAAAGAAAAAGGCGGCATGGTCAATACTCAGCTATAGTGCATCGAAATGTCAGCAACGATCACTTATGGAAGCAGAAATCTTACAAATCCAACACAACCAGGACTTAGAAAATACTTAACTTTCGTTCTACTTTTCTTGGGTACCGTAATCTGTTACAATGTGGTATATACTGTACATATACCGGTATGGGTTTATGGGGTTAAACCAATGAAAATGCTTCTTTTTATTGTTTCTCATCTCTGTTGTTTATTAGTGTTGTTCTGCCCCCAAGAATACATAGGTTAAATGAGCTTTGAATAGACGTTATGTAACTAGTATATTTATCATTTACATCAGATATCTTGATTATCTGGTTGCAATTCCAAAGTCATTCTGGTCTCACTTTAGGTCCTGTGCTAGCAAAATGACAAGAAGTAAGGCCAGCCCCCTTCTTGGTAAAATGACAAAAAGCAAGCGCAAGAAGGCCCCTTCTGTACAATGACAAAAGTAAGGCCAGCCCATTCTAAGTACAATGACAAAAGTAAGCACCTTTAAGTACAATGCAAAGCAGCCAGCCTCCTTCTAAGTACAATGACAAAAGTAAGGCCAGCCCCTTCTAAAGTACAATGCAAAAAAAGTAAGGCCAGCCCCTTCTAAGTACAATGACAAAAGTAAGGCCAGCCCCTTCTAAGTACAATGACAAAAGCAAGGCCAGCCCCCTCTAAGTATGAGAAAAACAAGGCCAGCCCCTTCTTAGTAAAATGACAAAGAGCCAGCCCTCCCCTCTATATTCTTAGTAAAATGAACAAAAGACAAAGGCCAGCCCTCTTCTTAGTAAAATGACAAAAGACAGCTCTTCTAGTAAAATGACAAAAGGCCAGCCCCTTCTTTGTAAAATTTTACAAAAGGCCACCCCCCTTCTTAGTAAAATGACAAAAGGCCAGCCCCCTTCTTAGTAAAGTGACAAAAGCAAGGCCAACACTCTTTTTGGTAAAATGACAAAAGTAAGGCCAGCTGTTGTAATATGTTTAGTGCAACAACTCCATTCCTGTCTATGAGTGTTTAGTTGTTAGGTTTGTGTGCTGTTTATAAAGTTAGAACAAAAAAAAACTCCCAGAAGGTCACACAGGAAGAGCATGTGACTGCACTCAAATAGAACTGATTGCAGACACAGACAGACACACAGAAATTATTCTTCCTGAGCTACAATATTTATTATCTTGTTCTTGAATGTTGCTGTGTAAACAAGCTGTTATTGAGAGAGAGAGAGAGAGAGAGAGACCCACTGATCATAAGAGCTTACTCTCACCCTCTTGTGACTGTACAGGAGAGAGAGCCCAGCTCATCATAATGGCGTAAACTCGAAAGGAGAGAGGACCGCACTGACCATAAGAGCTTACACTCTACTGAAGAGAGAGGACCCTGCTGATCACAAGAGCTTACAGTCTATAGGAGAGAGTCCCCACTGACCATAAGAGCTTACACTCTACAGGAGGGAGAGGACCATGCTGAGCATAGGAGGTTACACTCTACAGGTGAGAGGGTGAGAGTATCCCACTGACCTTAAGAGCTTAGACTGTACACGAGAGAGAGGACCCAGCTCATCATAATAGCTTAAACACTAAAGGAGAGAGGACCCACTGACCATAAGAGCTTACACTCTACAGATGAGACAGAGGGCCCTGTTGTCGATAAGAGCTTACAGTGTATAGGAGAGAGAGGACCCTGCTGACCATAAGAGCTTACAGCCTATAGGAGAGAGAGAACCCTGCTGACCACAAGAGCTTACACTCTACAGGAAAGAGAGGACCTCACTGTCCATAAGAGCTTATACTCTACAGATGAGACAGAGGGCCCTGCTGACCATAAGAGCTTACAGCCTATAGGAGAGAGAGGGGACCCAGCTGACCATAAGAGCTTACACTCTACAGGAGAGAGAGACTATCCAGTGACCATAATAGCTTACACTCTATAGGAGAAAGAGAGACTTACCCAGTGACCATAGAGAAAATGGCACCGAATTACTGATCTGTGATGTCCCGGGTACTGACCACTACTGTACAATATATGATATTCTACCAGATGTCATATATGCAGGGCATTATGAGGAAGGCATGTGGCAATGCAAAATTACAGTAGCGCGATCCCTGATGCTTCAGTGCTGAAATGATTCTCAAAGTGTTTGAATTTGCATGAAACTGCGAATTTCAGAAAATTTGATTCAAACTTGATTGTCCACAAATTGGTCTGATCTTCTCTAAATCTAGAACCATTTATACACAACTTCGGTCATGTGCAAACATCAAAGTTTTCTTATGTATTGAGCGCAAGACCGGAAGTGAAGCCGCCAGACCAAAGCGGCTAGCAGAGGATCAGGGCACATGGCGTTATCATAGTATATGATTAAATCGTGGAACTTGGGCCAGGTTCACCCATCTTTTCACCCAAACTCAACAGATTCACAGGCAATATACTGTACAGTATAAGGTTATGACGTTCAGAAATGCCAGAGAGCCCATAGGGCAGACAGGCATCATGACGAGATAGAGGGGTGGGGAGAGGAAAGGGTTAATGATGCTGAATAAATGGGGGTCATATACAGGCATTCAGGCTGGGAGGGGGAAAAATGGGCAGGAGTATGGAGGAGTATACAGCAGATGGGAGGGGATTGGTGCTCTCTCTTCCTGGATCGCAGCCCACCCACCCGCCATCTTTATGGTTAATACATGTTTTGTTGAATTGCTATGTGGGTATGTTTGTAGAATGTGAGCCCTCGCGATGTTTGTGTAAAAATGTAATAAAGGGTTGCGGTGGTCATTTTACCCAAAGTCAGTCATGTGTTCATTTGGATACAACAAAGGGACAGATATGACGGTGGATACAAAACAGAGACTGGCCCAATAATCCCCTCTTGAATTGTCATGATCAGGAGACCTAAGACCGATCCAAACATCGTGGTCCATGATTATTGGACGTATGAATCGGACCTTACTCTTTTAAAAGGAACCTGTCACCTTATTCTATCCCCCTGACCTATCGCTAGCTGTCCCTACACCTTCCTAGCTGCTCCCTAACCATCCCTGTCTGCTGTAAAGAACCCTATAAAGATGGCGAAAAATGAGTTATCACTTACAAGCAGCCGCTCAGTCGCACGTGACCAGGGCGGCTTCAATATGTGCACTGCGCATGCGCCAGAAGCCGGGGCCGTACTACATGATGCACCCCCACAATGCACCGGACTGGATATGACGTACCGGCCGGTGCATTATAGGAGGAGAAGAGGGCGGGGAATTCAAACAAGAGGAGGAGATCAAGACCGAATGATGACGCCCAGTGGGGCGTGCAGTGATGAAGCGAGGAGGGGAGAATGGAGTCTGGAGTCTTGGAGTTGGGGAACACCGGTCTAAGGGCCTATAGAGTACAACACTAGCATAGAGTGCTCCATAAAGGACAGTGCCGCTGAGCATAATCTTGGGATTGCTAGGGTTCCCAGAGCTCAGACCACTAGTGATCAGCAAGTTATCTCCTTTTTTTAAGGGGGGCAAAAAAGGAAGAATAATAAACCAATATTCTTAGCGTCTCTGTGCCAAAATGTGTCATCTTATTGTAGCTGGCATCGTAGGTTATTCTAACAGCGATGTGGGTCATCACATTTTGCCTTTGGAGATTTGGTGAATGTCCACCCAATCACCGATGGACTTGAAGTAGGACAACAATCCTAGGAGAGATCCCGGAAAGCGATTCCTATGAATCCATGCTTCAGTGGTGACATGGATTAATGGCTGTACAAAGTATAGGACGTCTAGCAGATAATCCCTTCTGGGGCCAACATTTCCCTAGATTCTGAAGACTTTACATGGTACGAGTAATATGTGATTTAAGCGTTCAGCTCGGTCATTCCAGCCGCACGATACAAGACATGAATATGGAGCAGCTGAGGTCATCTCCACCACAGTTACCCCCAGGACAAGCGCCAGCGCCTCGTATACCTCACACATGATGCATTGTATCAAATGTAGAGCAATTTACCCCTAAAGTATAGAAGGAGATAAATATAGAGCGTGACCCCCGGGAATATAATGATATAGTGTGCGTCAAGCAGAAACTCTACACTTTAATGAACAATGGTTTTAGGGGATGTATATTTAGACGTCTCAGTCCATTTTAAACAAGGATAAGAAGGAGGTTATGTAAAAAGAGCAAGTAACGTGTGCGGTATTTAATGGAGAACGCAAAGTATATTCTTGTTATATGGTATACTAAGCATGTGTACAAAGGTAAGAGAATACAGGGGTGAGATCCATGTGTACAAAGGTAAGAGAAGAGAGGGGTGAGATCCATGTGTACGGCCAAGGCGGCGGGGTACGTGACCTGTGTAACCACATCGAGAAAGGGGCTCTGCAGGTGGCCTGTCTGCAGAGTCTAGCAGGCACTATAAATCCCAATATTCCAGTATTATTCAGACATTTTGTATCGTTCTTTGGTCGCTTACAGTATAATTTAAACACTATATGGTAATATAGACTTAAGCATTGTCTGGTGCTGCTATATGGTGGTGGTGGGACCAAGAGAGGATAGCACATAGGGCACCATTCAACCTAAAAGGGTTTTCCTATAAACCAAGTTGATTTTAATCCATAGATCTTGGAATAATAATAATTTCCACAAATGGATGTTTACAGAAATGTTCCTGTGCTGAGATAATCTTATACATGTGTCACTGCTATGTACTGTGTAATGGATGTGTCTGACCGTACAGGGACATGGTCTGATCATACCACATCTCCTGTGCTGAGATAATCTTATATATGTGTCCCTGCTATGTACTGTGTAATGGATGTGTCTGACTGTACAGGGACATGATCTGTTCATACCACATCTCCTGTGCTGAGATAATCTTATATATGTGCCACTGCTATGTACTGTGTAATGGATGTGTCTGACCGAACAGGGACATGGTCTGATCATACCACATCTCCTGTGCTGAGATAATTTTATACATGTGTCACTGTTATGTACTGTGTAATGGATGTGTCTGACCGTACAGGGATATGGTCTGATCATACCACATCTCCTGTGCTGAGATAATCTTATATATGTGTCCCTGCTATGTACTGTGTAATGGATGTGTCTGACTGTACAGGGACATGGTCTGGTCATACCACATCTCCTGTGCTGAGATAATCTTATATATGTGTCCCTGCTATGTACTGTGTAATGGATGTGTCTGACCATACAGGGACATGGTCTGATCATAACACATCTTCTGTGCTGAGATAATCTTATATATGTGTCCCTGCTATGTACTGTGTAATGGATGTGTCTGACCGTACAGGGACATGGTCTGATCATACCACATCTCCTGTGCCGAGATAATCTTATATATGTGTCCCTGCTATGTACTGTGTAATGGATGTGTCTGACTGTACAGGGACATGATCTGTTCATACCACATCTCCTGTGCTGAGATAATCTTACATATGTGCCACTGCTATGTACTGTGTAATGGATGTGTCTGACCGAACAGGGACATGGTCTGATCATACCACATCTCCTGTGCTGAGATAATTTTATACATGTGTCACTGTTATGTACTGTGTAATGGATGTGTCTGACCGTACAGGGATATGGTCTGATCATACCACATCTCCTGTGCTGAGATAATCTTATATATGTGTCCCTGCTATGTACTGTGTAATGGATGTGTCTGACCGTACAGGGACATGGTCTGATCATACCACATCTCCTGTGCTGAGATAATCTTATATATGTGTCCCTGCTATGTACTGTGTAATGGATGTGTCTGACTGTACAGGGACATGGTCTGGTCATACCACATCTCCTGTGCTGAGATAATCTTATATATGTGTCCCTGCTATGTACTGTGTAATGGATGTGTCTGACCATACAGGGACATGGTCTGATCATAACACATCTTCTGTGCTGAGATAATCTTATATATGTGTCCCTGCTATGTACTGTGTAATGGATGTGTCTGACCGTACAGGGACATGGTCTGATCATACCACATCTCCTGTGCTGAGATAATCTTATATATGTGTCCCTGCTATGTACTGTGTAATGGATGTGTCTGACTGTACAGGGACATGATCTGTTCATACCACATCTCCTGTGCTGACATAATCTTACATATGTGCCACTGCTATGTACTGTGTAATGGATGTGTCTGACCGAACAGGGACATGGTCTGATCATACCACATCTCCTGTGCTGAGATAATTTTATACATGTGTCACTGTTATGTACTGTGTAATGGATGTGTCTGACCGTACAGGGATATGGTCTGATCATACCACATCTCCTGTGCTGAGATAATCTTATATATGTGTCCCTGCTATGTACTGTGTAATGGATGTGTCTGACCGTACAGGGACATGGTCTGATCATACCACATCTCCTGTGCTGAGATAATCTTATATATGTGTCCCTGCTATGTACTGTGTAATGGATGTGTCTGACTGTACAGGGACATGGTTTGATCATACTACATCTCCTTTGCTGAGATAATCTTATATATGTGTCCCTGCTATGTACTGTGTAATGGATGTGTCTGACTGTACAGGGACATGATCTGTTCATACCACATCTCCTGTGCTGAGATAATCTTATATATGTGCCACTGCTATGTACTGTGTAATGGATGTGTCTGACCGAACAGGGACATGGTCTGATCATAACACATCTCCTGTGCTGAGATAATCTTATATATGTGTCCCTGCTATGTTCTGTGTAATGGATGTGTCTGATCGTACAGGGGCATGGCCTGATCATACCAGATCTCCTGTGCTGAGATGATCTTATATATGTGTCCCTGCTATGTACTGTGTAATGGATGTGTCTGACCGTACAGGGACATGGTCTGATCATACCACATCTCCTGTGCTGAGATAATCTTATATATGTGTCCCTGCTATGTACTGTGTAATGGATGTGTCTGACCATACAGGGACATGGTCTGATCATAACACATCTTCTGTGCTGAGATAATCTTATATATGTGTCACTGCTATGTACTGTGTAATGGATGTGTCTGACCGTACAGGGACATGCTCTGATCATACCACATCTCTTGTGCTGAGATAATCTTATATATGTGTCCCTGCTATGTACTGTGTAATGGATGTGTCTGACCGTACAGGGACATGGTCTGATCATACCACATCTCCTGTGCTGAGATAATCTTATATATGTGTCCCTGCTATGTACTGTGTAATGGATGTGTCTGACTGTACAGGGACATGATCTGTTCATACCACATCTCCTGTGCTGAGATAATCTTAGATATGTGCCACTGCTATGTACTGTGTAATGGATGTGTCTGACCGAACAGGGACATGGTCTGATCATACCACATCTCCTGTCCTGAGATAATTTTATACATGTGTCACTGTTATGTACTGTGTAATGGATGTGTCTGACCGTACAGGGATATGGTCTGATCATACCACATCTCCTGTGCTGAGATAATCTTATATATGTGTCCCTGCTATGTACTGTGTAATGGATGTGTCTGACTGTACAGGGACATGGTCTGGTCATACCACATCACCTGTGCTGAGATAATCTTATATATGTGTCCCTGCTATGTACTGTGTAATGGATGTGTATGACCGTACAGGGACATGGTTTGATCATGCCACATCTCCTCTGCTGAGATAATCTTATATATGTGTCCCTGCTATGTTCTGTGTAATGGATGTGTCTGACCGAACAGGGACATGGTGTGATCATACCACATCTCCTGTGCTGAGATAATCTTATATATGTGTCCCTGATATGTACTGTGTAATAGATGTGTCTGACTGTACAGGGACATGGTCTGGTCATACCACATCTCCTGTGCTGAGATAATCTTATATATGTGTCCCTGCTATGTACTGTGTAATGGATGTGTCTGACCGTACAGGGACATGGTCTGATCATGCCACATCTCCTGTGCTGAGATAATCTTATATATGTGTCCCTGCTATGTTCTGTGTAATGGATGTGTCTGACCATTCAGGGACATGGCCTGATCATACCACATCTCCTGTGCTGAGATGATCTTATATATGTGTCCCTGCTATGTACTGTGTAATGGATGTGTCTGACTTTACAGGAACATGATCTGATGATATCACTGCCTGGTATGTGACATCCAGTGTTGCAGTGATAATCTCCTGCTGATAATACACTGACTGTATTACACTAAAGCAAGCTGCTCATCAAGTGACACACCCCTGGAATCAGGGTCTCTATGCTTACATTGTGTTGCTCTTAGAATAAATAGCAAAAAACTGGTGACCTATTTCAAATAAGAGGAGCAGTCTTCTCCACAGTCTTTCAGTCTCAGCATTACAAGGCTTCTCAAATATCATCTGGTGCATGTGCAGTAAACCTTGCATCACTGCTGTTGAATTCTGCTGGAGCTGCCTTCTAATGCTATTGTATGTATGTAACTATATACTCTAGAGCAGTTCAGGACCACACTGTTGCCTCCTTACAGTTATCTCTTACTACGTCAATGCTTTACATTTTTTAAGTTCTAAAGTCACTTTGTGAGAGAGAGAGAGAGAGAGAGAGAGAGAGAGAGAGAGAGAGAGAGATTTAGAATGCTGTTACTATTTTGTATAACACTATTGTCATGATTGTGTAACGTCCTGATGTTACCTCGGGGGGACCTGGGATCAGGAGGTCTCGTTGCTTACTCGGTCACAGATTCTCTGTGGATTTAATTACTTCCTATGTTGAAGGGGTTAAGGACTCTTTAGGAACACTCTCCCTGCTGAGAGTTCTCTTTTCTTTAATCCCAGCTGCAGCTTGTGTTCATCTCTCCCTTCCGCTATATTTACCTGCTCCTGCCTTCATGCCATGCTGAATAACGTTTTCCTCTACTAATCATGTTGAAGAAGCTCTTCTCTCTACAGCTGAGGTATTTGTTTCTATTGCAGCAACAAAGATTCTCACTGAATATTTGGAATCCTTTATTATTTATTTCCTTGCCTGGTTGTCTAATGTTACCTCTGGGGGACCTGATATCAGGAGGTCTCGTTGCTTACTCGGTCACAGATTCTCTGTGGATTTACTTACTTCCTGTGTTGAAGGGGTTAAGGACTCTTTAGGAACACTCTACCTAGCTAAGAGTTCTCTTTTCTTTAATCCCAGCTGCAGTTGTGTTCATCTCTCCCTTCCGCTATATTCACCTGTCCCTGGCTTCATGCCATGCCGGATACTAATCATGTTGTGGAAGCTCATCTCTCTACAGCTTAGGTGTTTGTTTCTATTGCAGCAGAAAAGATTCTTACTGAAGATTGGGAATCCTTTATTATTTATTTCTTTGCCCGGTCGTCTAATATTATTTCTGGGGGACCTGGTATCAGGAGGTCTTGTTGCTTACTCGGTCACAGATTCTCTCTGGATTTACTTACTTCCTGTGTTGAAGGGGTTAAGGACTCTTTAGGGAGAGTGTCTAGCTGAGAGTTCTCTTTTCTTTAATCCCAGCTATAGCTTGTGTTCACCTCTCCCTTCCGCTATATTTACCTGTCCCTGGCTTTATGCTATGCCGGATACTAATCATGTTGAAGAGCTCATCTCTCTACAGCTGAGGTGCCTGTTTCTATTGCAGCAGGATTTGGAATCCTTTATTATTTGTTTCCTTGCCTGGTTGTCTGTGTGCTTCCTTGCACTTCTACCCATTCACTCCTTTTGGAGGGAAGAGGAGCATATAGGTGAGTCGTATCTACAATTATTGCAAAGTACGAGATTCAGACATCCCCACCTTCAAGGGTAATCTTGGGGACAGGGATAATCTGCTTTCAACATTTTTAACATTACCCAGCTCTTATTACCAGATTTAGTCCTGGACTGTTTCTTTATGAGCCCAAAGATTGCAGCAGCCGGTCCTCCTGCACATGCCCTAGAAATTGTGTCCTGAGTAATAGTAATCTATTGCCTGGAAATAAAGAATGATGATGGTGCCCGGTCTGATCAAGTCATTCAGTCTGAGCATCTAATTGCTGGCTCCATCTCACAAATATCCATCAAGTCATGAATGAAGCTGATCTGCTTCATCCGCGAGAGCCATTGAGAGATAACTATTCTTAGCAGTTCTGGATTGTGACTTCTAACTAGGACAGACCTAAGGACGCTGACCATCAACTGCTTGAAATCTACTGTAAAAGTCAACAGTCATTGGGAGAGCACTTGGTTGGACCACAAGTTGGACAAAAAGCAATATAATAGGTAAGGGATTAACCCCTTCACGACCTGTGACGCAGCATATGCGTCATCAAAACAAGTTCGTTCCCGACCTTGGACGCATATGCTGCGTCATCACGGGTTTCCCTGCCTGCGGCTCTATTAACCGCGGTCACTAAGGGGTTAAGGATACCTCACTATTCAGCCCACCGTTAGTCCATGGAAAGTGGCTGGTGTCCACAAGTAAGAACAATTAGAAAGAGATATCCAGACCAATCTTCGTGAAAACGGCCCTTCTTTATGAGATATAGACATGGCTCCACTGGGGCTTGGGGTAGACTTGTGCTTTTAACATGTATGCCTATAGCTAATAAAGTAGGATCATTGTTCCAAAGATTGATGCTGGATATCTCTTTCTAATCGGGCAGAAAACACCCTATCAGACTGACATTTTCTTGATGACAGTCAGTGACTGGGTAGACTATGTTCATTTAAGATTTAGAACTGTTCATTATGGTAGGCAGTCGTTATTCACTTGGACTAAAAGGGATGCCAGCCTCTGGCTAATGGCCAACAATGGTGAACCACCTTGTGACAATTGAATTGCTTTGTCTAGACCAAGGGTCTTCTACAGTTGGCTCGGAAGCCAATGTGACTCGCAGGCCCATGATATGTGGCTTGCAGCTGCCTGCCATTTTATTAAATTAGCACCAGGTCTAAAGGCCCCGTTACACCTGGCCACATCGCTGCCGATTACATAGGCGACGTAGGGGCTTGGCCTATCGCCCCTACGTCGCCTAATGTAAAGGGGCGATGTCGGTGGCTCTGACAACTCGCCTAGTTTCACATCAGTGATGTGAAACCAGGCGGCCGATCTGGGGCGATGTGCACACATCACCCCGTGTAAACGGCCGCCGGCGAGCTGACAGGTGATGGGAGCCATAGGCTCCTATTGTCCTGCATCGCCGCTGGGGTTTTGAGACACCCTGGCAGCAGTGCCGCCTGTTAGCTCACCAGGGCACTACCGGAGGTGTTGCCCCATGTAAATGTGGGACGGCGACACTGGCGGGGCGCCAAAAACGTGCACGCATCTGCCAGTCGCCGCCGACATCTCAGGCGGTGTCGCAAGGTGTAGCGGGGCCTTTAGGGTCAGCTATGAAGAGGAGGTCTACAAATGGTGACTATTGTTAGTAGCCCTCACAGAAGAGTAGATCTGGATGGGGGTAATGTAGGAACTAGTGATGAGGGGGCACTAAAATGCTCGGGTGCTCGGTACTCTGGCCGAGCATCTTAAGATACTCGTGTACTCGGCCCGAGCACCGAGCCCAATGTAAGTCAATGAGTGACAGGCTCCGCCCACAGACTTCCGGTTATAAAACGAGTATTTCCGGAAAAGGACGGGAGGGTGGGCTTTTTTAAATCACCGCAACATATAACACCTTGCTGTGGCCCCCAGAGGGATCCTAACAATTAATCTGCTCCCTGTGTGGTGCCAGCTCACTGTGTGCACTGAAGGGAGCTGTGTATTTGTGTCAGATTGATAATTATTAGCGAGCATCCCGAGCATCTCGGCGGTACTCGGTGCTAGCCGAGCATCCCGAGTACCGAGATACTCGATGCGAGTAACGAGTAGCGCAGAGCATACTCGCTCATCCCTAGTAGGAACCCCTGGATCTTGGGATACTGCCTCAGTGTGATTTTTGTGGAAAAGCTTTGGCTGTCATTATACCAGTAACGGGGGATTTGGGCTTCATTGGAAGCCGGATGTGGCTTGGGAACCCCTCTAACAGCTGATGCGGCTCTCAAGGTGAGAAAGGTTGGGGACCACTGGTCTAGGTTATATTATCCTTTACATTAGAATAGAATTCAAATGGGAATAAACTGAAAAGCAACATGTTACATTTCATGCACATGGCACAATAGTCTATAGGTCGGTATGATAGGTCATATTGTACCTAAAGGTCTTTATTATGGACCTATATGAATTCCACATGTCACTTTATGCCACCCTAAGATATTAGGAGATAACATATGATACACCACCATACACTTAGGTATAATTTTGGCACGGTATGGTCACGAGATGGTTCTGTATGAAATAAACAGGACCAGTTATAACTACCGGCACAGTAGACCTGTGCCAATAGGCAACCTTGAGAATATGGTGCTTGAAGAATGGAAATGTGCCAATGAATACACAGAAAATGCAAATGATCAGTCTGTATGTGTATAGTCGTCAATGTTTTGAATCATCCCAACACTGGTACACTAAAGTCCCATCTTCAAACCTAGAAATGCCCCCAACATGCCGACAAATGACCTAAAAAAAGGGCACTTTTGTGGGTATTTTCGATAGGTTCTGCCTCTTTTTTAGACCCCGGTTGCAAGGTGTCCTGGCAAAATTAGGACTGTCAGGAGGTATGCCTTTGAAATTCCACAATCATCTCACTGTGGGAGTAGAGGAGGAACAATGGAGAGGGGTACAAGAAGTAGAATGCAGGGATTGCATTCATGGATAAACTTAATGGTGTTGTCATTTTAAGTACACTTTAATTAACAGACATTCCACAATTGGATGTGTTAAAAAAGTTACTGAGCTGAGATAATCGTATAAAAGTACTCCTGCTATGTACCGTGTACTCTGTTAACCAACCATTCAGAGCTGCCCAGTACATGGTTGGCACATACCACAGTTCCTGGCAAGGGGAGGAAGCATAAGTAACTTATAATAACTGAGTATACAGAGGGAGCAGCAGGGTCTCATAGCTTCAACTTTATGAGGTAACACATTTCCCTGTCTGTTTTTTCACAGGAATCAGTGATTCTGCTGTGTCACTCTTCCTGTGACATAGGAGACTTAATTTCAAAGGGGTGGAGATGTGGCAGAGACACTCACAACTGTGTTACCTCAGACTAGGAAATGTGTTACCTCAGACCAGGGAATGTGTTACCTCAGACCAGGGAATGTGTTACCTCAGCAAGAAATATATTACCTCATGCAGGGAAATGTGTTACCTCAGACCAGGGAATGTGTTACCTCAGACCAGGAAATGTGTTACCTCAGACCAGGAAATGTGTTACCTCAGACCAGGGAATGTGTTACCTCAGACCAGGGAATGTGTTACCTCAGACTAGGAAATGTGTTACCTCAGACCAGGAAATGTGTTACCTCAGACCAGGAAATGTGTTACCTCAGACCAGGAAATGTGTTACCTCAGACCAGGGAATGTGTTACCTCAGACCAGGAAATGTGTTACCTCAGACCAGGGAATGTGTTACCTCAGACCAGGAAATGTGTTACCTCAGACCAGGGAATGTGTTACCTCAGCAAGAAATATATTACCTCATGCAGGGAAATGTGTTACCTCAGACCAGGGAATGTGTTACCCCAGACCAGGAAATGTGTTACCTCAGACCAGGAAATGTGTTACCTCAGACCAGGGAATGTGTTACCTCAGACCAGGAAATGTGTTACCTCAGACCAGGAAATGTGTTACCTCAGACCAGGGTAGGTGTTACCTCAGACCAGGAAATGTGTTACCTCAGACCAGGAAATGTGTTACCTCAGACCAGGGTAGGTGTTACCTCAGACCAGGAAATGTGTTACCTCAGACCAGGAAATGTGTTACCTCAGACCAGGGAATGTGTTACCTCAGACCAGGGTAGGTGTTACCTCAGCAAGGAAATATATTACCTCATGCAGGGAAATGTGTTACCTCAGACCAGGGAAAGTGTTACCTCGGCAAGAAATATATTACCTCAGGCAGGGAAATGTGTTACCTCAGCCAGGGAAATTATACCACAGAAAGCAGCATCTGTGACCTCTTAATGGTTCATCTGTATACTCAGTTATAATTAACTTATGCTTTCTTCTTCTTCACTGGCCAGGAGCTGTGGTAGGTGCTGACCATGAACGGGAGCAGCTCTGCATGATCTTACACAGCCATTACACAGTACATAGCAGGAGCACATCTATAACATATCAGCAAATGAACATTTTAGTTTTAACACATCAAATTGTATAGGTCAAGATCTATCGATTCAAAAGAAACTCGATAGTGAAAAATACTACCTCAGCAATTGCCTAGACATTATATATATATGAATAGGTGTCGCTTTACAGGTTAATTTATAGGTTTTGCACTATGATGCTCATTTCCAGGGGCCTAGTAACAAGACATATGCATAGGGGTTGCCTTTGTGAGACTATATCTTTAAGGTTTAGGCTACTTGAAGGGCAGAGCTTAAGGTGCCAGAATGCCTATGTCTTCCTTGGATGTAAAATGATTCTGGATGCATTTATGCCTTGTAAATACATTTTACCATGCCGAGATGGATTGGTACTTAATCCTTCAAAGGAAATATTTTCCTGACAAAGTCGAGGTCCCTTATTGTTTCCTAATCTCCATGCCGGTGTTACGTGCTAAGAGGAGCCTTGATGTAATTCTTTAATGTCATCAACCAACATAATAATACCTTCTTAATGCTCACCCCTGTAAAATCTCCTGTGAAGCTTATTAAATATGTTGCTTTTTAACTCGAGCCTCAGATTCCTTGCTTTCTCTTTGTTGGGCGTTAAGTACCTGCTGTATGATATAAATGAGGATCATTTCACTGTTCAATCCATTCCTGAAATTGTATCCCAATAATGAAGTGTAGCTGAACGTTTTACACAAACCCAAACTACAAAGACCATATAATCCTTCTATTGTGTATACCGCTAGATTTCAACGTGCCCAATCATTGTATCCTCAGGGAAGATAAGGCCCTGACATCAATCTTCAGCTATAAGCTTCCGTCTTGGTTTTAGGTAGGTCCACTCCCAACTTGGTCCTTAACATATGGTGGATGGTGCTCGATGGTAGTAGAAAATATCCAATGAGAATAATACCATGGCACATCAAATAAAATCCCAAATACAAGTTGATTATTGACATCTTAAAAGGCTGTGCTTATAAATGGCCAACGTAACGTTTCGGTCAACTGACCTTGATCACGGCTTGCAGAGAGGCTTCTGTTTGTCATTCGGGATCAAGGTGGGTTGACCGAAATGTGACGTTGGCCATTCATAAGAACAGACTTCCGAGATGTCAATAATAAAATTTTATTTTGGACTTAATTGATGGGCCATGGTATTATTCTCATTGAGTGATTCTCTTAACGACTTGTTGATATGAGACCAAGGCCGTGGGTGAAGGAAGCTCTGTGGCTCCTCAATTTGGTAGCGAAGTAAGCCCCCTCTTCACCTGTACATTGACTGTGATAGACAAATGGGACGGTCGTCTTATGCAACGGGCAGAGCAACTGCCGCGATCGGCAAAAACCTGATGTGAAAGGACCCTTAGTGGTTAATAAACTCAACTTAAAGGGAGCCTGTCACCTGGATCTAGCCCTCTCTCCTATCACTACCTGTCCCTGCACCTTCCTAGCTGTTCCCTAACCGTCCCTCTCTGAGCTAAGGGGGCCCTATAACAATTTCAAAAAATGAATTAGAACTTACATATGGTCCCCAAGTAGGAGACTGGAAAGGCGGGCTCCATGAATCCCTCCTTGTGGTGTCCAAGCACGCCCCGCTGGGCGTCATCCTACTTGCTGCATTGCCACCTCCATTTGGAATCTCCCACCCTCTCATCCAGTGTAATGGCCGGTCACGTGATTGGCCCGGTGCATTATAGCCCTGATCACGTGATCGGCCCGGCTTCAATATGCGTATTGCGCATGCGTGGAGCTGGGTCGATCATGTGATTAGGCCCATAATGCATCGGGCCGATCATGTGACATTCCGGCCCGGCCATTACACTGAATGAGAGGGTGGGAGATTCCATATGGAGGCGGCAATAGAGCAAGAAGGATGACGCCCAGCGCCTATTCAGAACTGAAGGAGGTAGGCGATCAAACGACCGCAAGTGTCGATCGCTTGTCGAGGAATCGTTGCTGCGACGTTCGCGATATCGGTACGTGTGACACCTCACTAGCGATCAATTAACGACGTTCCTGTGATCTAGGTCAAGTTGAATCGTTGGTCGGATCTCTGAGATGTTGAAGCGTGGAGCGGGCCCTTTAGAGTCAAGAAGGAATTTTCCTTTTATCTTCATCTGGATCAACAATTTATATTTATTGGTTGGACTTGATCAAACTGTGTCTTTTGTCAATCTCAAAGGGTTTGTCTCATGTTTGCAAGCAGTGGCGTAACTTGAACCTCATGGGCCCTAATGTGAAAGCTCCAACGGGGCCCCCAATTATTACAAATCTTTAACAGCAATAGTCTTTTTCTATAGGCCAAAGTGACTTTTGGGGCCCCCTAGGCGCCGGGGCCTGGGTGTGATCGCAACACCTGCACCTGTTGTAGTTACGCCTCTGTTTGCAAGTCAACCCGATCCAGTGGCAATGTAGGGGGAGGTAGGTGGGGCACTTGTCTTGAGGGCAGCTGATTGTAGGATACCTTTGGACCGAAGTGCTTACCAGGCGCCATTTCATCGTCCTCAGATTGGGATTTGGTCGTTCGCCAAACCGGTTGTGAAACTGACAGTCAGCTTAGAGACGGTGTTACTAAATTCAAATGTAGTCAATTGTCTTTTATTTAGGCAGGATGAGGGGGCGGGTAGATGTCTGAAAAACAGTTATAGGAGGGGGAATGTGAGAGTAGACAGAATGAGGAGGGGTGATTTATAAGGAATCAGAATGGAGGGGAGAAAATGTGTGAGAAGGCAGTATGCGGAAGAGGAAATGTGGAAATGTGTGAGGAGAGGATAATGTGTGAGACTGAATAGGGTGGACAAATGTGTGCGAGGACAGTATGGGGAAGGAGGAAAACATGTGTAAGGAGATAGTATGGGGATAAAATGTGTGAGGAGACAATATGGAGAGACGGAATACGTGGCGAGACAGGGTGAGGAGGGGAAATGTAGGAGGGGACAGTATGAGGAGTGGGGAAAGTGTAAGGAGACAATATGAAGAGTGAGGAATGTATGATGAGACAGTATAGGGAGGGGGGAAGTGTAAGGGAACAGAATGAGGAGAGAAGAATATGTGAGGAGATAGTGGGGGGAAAATGTGTGCGCAGGAACAGCATTGGAGAATAAATATGTACGGTGACAATATAGGGGAAAAAAGTGTGAGGAAGCACAGTATACAGAGGGGGTTGCTCAGGGGGAAGTGTGAAGGCACAGTATGAAGAGTATAGTACACAGAGGGGAGAAGAGTTTTTGGAGAGGGCACAGTTTCAGAGACTAGGCAGTATATGTATACACTAGTATAAAGGGATAGTGTGAAAACATGGCTTATTGTGGAAAGCAAAGGACAGTGTAGAGGCCATGTTCCATAAGATGGGCAGTGTGATGGTCATATTGTGTGCAGGGAGCACACTGTCTATAGACTTTGTATATAGAGTCTCTGGGGTTGCCAGCTTCACATACTGGCTCCAGCCAGCCTCACCATCCAGGAACTCATTGGGATCCCCAACCAGGTCCCTGGACTTTCTCCGTTTGGAACATGTCATTGGTCCAGATCCTCAGGAGCCTTGGTTGCTTCCTGGACTCTCAGGATCTCTGGCAAGCTCCACATTGACACATGGTCTCTTCATCATGTGCTGCAAACAGGACATCTGACCTTTCAGGACCTGTCTGACATCAGAGGTCATATGACACATCAGCAGTCTCACTATATTGCTTGAGACACACCTATGAGAGGTATGTTGTTACTCAGTCCTGCCCAGCTCTTACTGGCTAGCCTGTAAAATCCAACCCTTAATACTACAACAGATTTGTGGAACAACAAGTCCTGGCAAATCACCCTGGATTTTACATTTCAGCAGACCACCACCTGTGTGATACATACTGGCCATTTACAATAAAGCCAGTTGCTACCTCACAGCGGTCACATGAAGACAACTCAACTATTTACACTGTGTATAGGAGGGGGCACCAAACTGAGTTTTTGCTCCAGTTGCAGAAATACCTAGATTTGCCTCTTTCTTTACAGATTGCTGGGGTTTCGATTGCTGGGATCCCCATGGATCCAGAGTTCCGTCTGAATGGGGCGGAGGCTGATCATGCTCACATCACTCCATTCATAATGACTGCGCCAAAGACCAGCAGAGAGCGGGGCTTGGCTATGTCTTGGCAATCTCCTAGACAATGAATGGAGTGGCGGGATCGATCACTACACCAATCAATCGGGGCTCTTCAGAGGCTTCTTTCAGAGACAACCAGAAGCGTTGCAGGGGTTGCGATTGCACCCTGGCCCTGGTGCCTGGGGGGGCCGCCAAAAGTCCCAGTGGCTTATAGAAAAAGACTATTGCTATTAAAGATTTGCAGTAATTGGGGGGCCCCGTAGGAGCTTTCGCATCAGGGCCCTTGAGCTTCAAGTTACATCACTGTAGACAACCCATTAAAAAAGAAATTAAGGAAATATGTTTAAGAGGTATTTAAGTTCTATTTGCATCCTCAAATATGTTGGAGGCATAGGTAAGAAACAGATCCCATGAAGGTGACGTTTCCATTCCAGATCCTGGAAGCTCGCTCCAGTATCCCTCCACATATCCCATAGTCGTCTTACAATATAAAGCATCCTGCTGATTTTTTTTCTTATTTTTAAATGCAGTAAGAACATTTTGTATTTTTCTCTATAGATCAAAGAGTGTATGCAAATGTAAGAGCGCTCCGTATCTAAACACAGCACGAGGCCTACTGAAGGAGCTCCAGCGGTTAGGTACAGAGGGGCCCGGTGACATGACGAACATGTTATAATTTCACACAAAAAAAGTAGAATAAAAATTAAAAGTCATATACAGCGTGAGGATCTGTATGTGATCGCGCTCCTGGAAATGGAAGTGTTTCATAATTAAACATTTCTGGTGTTACCTTGGTAACTGTGAAAGGAACGTATTAACATAATTTTTGGCTTTGTGTGCCCCGACAAAGAATTCTCATTTTACGTTGCACCACCGGAAAGATATTGCCACGTCCATCGAGCATTGCATCCCATTATACCATTTAAATGATCAGAATGATGTGTTCACAAAACAATTTAAGGTATTTCGGTTCAGTGCCTTCCATAACGAGCTTCTTAGCCCACTGGGGAGAAGTGATTAAAGACACAAGGGGCCGGGAACCGACCAAACCTTCATCCAAAAAGAGATCTTATTTGTCCCACTATGATGCATTTTGATAAAGGAACGTTATATTTGTTTCCCATAGAAACCAATCGCAGTTTTCATTTTTCAAAACACCTACAACAAACGAAAGCTGCTCTGCAATTGTTTGCCATGGGCAATAAAGGAAAATTTTCTTTTAGCCAGTGTGATAAATGGCCGGTATGTAATGCACAGGCGAGAGTCTGCTTGTGAACCTGGAATGGTTTTGCCAGGACTTGTTGTTCCATGTGGCTTTTAATATATGCCAGGACAGTTTTCACATGATTGTCAGACGTAATGGGAGAGACTGACCATTCACATACCTCCCATGAATGTGTCTCAGCAGATATCAAGTGCCTGGTTGTGGGTCACATGGTCTTTGATGTCATCCAGGTCCTGGAACGACAGACTTCCCATGGAGCACATGGTTAAGAGACCACATGTTTGGAGCATGCCTAAAACTCCCAGCAAATCTTTGGACTTAAAATTCATGTGAAGACAGACTAGGATCAGTAGTATCTTTTGGACATTTAGGCTACTTTCACATTTGCGTATTTGAATGCAGCGTACCAAGCGCAGCCAAACGCATGCGCACTGTGTTTCTTCCGGCCACCACGACAGCTGATTGGCTGGCTGGGCACCATACTGATGTGAACACATACGGAGAATCTCCACTGCGTTCACACCAGTATGGCAGCTTTTGCACTGCGTTTGCGCATAGGGTTCGGTCCGGCCGTCGTGCTTTCGTGTGATGGGTTCCTATCTGTCAGGGTCACTAGCCCTGGTCTGATGGCTGTGTTCCTAGACCGTGGTGGTAGGTAGGCTGCAAGTCATAGAGTACCTTCCCCACGCTGGTATGTCCTGTGATTAGGGTCTTAGAGTGCCCCCGGTCACTTCTACAGAGCCGGCTCTCTGACTGTAGTGGCCTAGCCTCCAGTGTCCCGGATATGCCTGTGGGATCACCAGGCTCCCTCTTTCTCACTGTCGGGTGTCTCTGTTTCCGGCTTCTTTCCCCTCGCATCCGGCTATGGAACGAGCTTTCTCTCCTAGGAATATAGCCTCTAGGATTCTGCATCCTCCAGGGAACCTCTCGTCCTGGGAATGTCTGCCTCCAACCTGGTGTTCTTCTTCTCTTGACTGTTCTACTTCTCCCTCTCTGTGTGTTCCCAGGTTTTTCTATCGTTGGTCTCTCCACCAACTTGTTCAATGCTGCTCTACGCTCCACCCACACTACTCTTAACCCCTCCTACCCCTTGCCTAACCTAGAGTCCGAGGTGTAGGGTCGGTGTGTGTACCTGTGTGGATGTGTTTTTCTGTCAACCGTCTCTACCTTACCTGGCTGCAGTTCATCCTGTGGCCGACCTGGTCGCATGGGCGCCAAAGATATATATGAGGCTGTAAGTTTGGGTTGGGATACCCTCTGCTAAGCCATGCATTGAAGTATGTATCTGGTATATGTTGTATAAACCTGGTATTGATAATGATCATGTCCTAGACATTTATGTCACACCACAGTCTCACCCTTAGACCTCGCTCACATGAGCATATGAATTGGACAAGTGCAATGCAAGAAAATCTCACATTGCACTTGGACCAATGTTGGCCAATGTTAGCTGATTCGGCATGAGAAAGCAATCGTTGCATGTGGCAAGTGCCTCCACAAATTGGGTCAAGCGCAGGGGCGGACCTACCGTGGTGCAGCCCCTCAAGCACCTGTGTCCCTATGTCAGAGGAGAGGAGGTTAACTGAGGGAAGCTTCCTGCTTGCCTTGGCTGTTCCCGACCCTCCTCCCCTGTCCAGCCCCGGCTCCCAGATCTACAATGCGCAGCTCGGCGCAGGTAAGAGCCTCACGCAATTCCCTCCTGCCAGCACTTCCCCCCGCTCCTCACCTGACGCTGCTAGCACCCCCCACTCCTCACCAGATGCTGCTAGCAAACCACCCCCCCTGCTCCTTACCTGACGCTGCACCAGGGCCCGCCGGGCTGAAGGTCCGCCACTGGTCACGTGTACCCATACAAGTCTATGGGTGCAAGTGAAAGATCGACTTCACTCAGAAGTCATCCAAGTGCACTCCAATAAACCCCAAGACAGGCAATTAAAAAGATGGAGAGATTAATCTCTCCTTCTTCTTCTCAATTGTGCCTCAATTCTTGAATGCAGACAATTGACAATTTTGGCCCAGCGAATTACACTCAGCTGACGCTCGCAACAGACTGAGCTGAGTGTCATAGCACATAGCATCCAAACCTCATACTCCTGTGACCCCAGTCTTAGATAAAAGAAGGCCCTTGAGCAAGCACAGAATATGGGGCTTTTGCAGTCCAATAATGTGTCTGTGACATATGCTGCTTGCTGCTTCGAAGGTGGAAGTTGGCCCCCTGATCTCCTCGGCACCTATGCGGCTGACAATTGTGTGTCCTCCCCTGTCCTTGCCTAGCAATAGCTCCAATTTCCAAGTCCACCTTTTATAAAGGATCTATCACCAGTTCAAAAGTGTCCACTCTCTTCTCTTATTTTTTTTCATTATTCCACTTAGTATTCAGTTTAATTTAAAAAAAAAACACTGTTAGGGTCGCATGGGTCCAGGACCAGCGCTGCAACCCCAGATGCCAGGGAAATGGGTTCTCCTGAATTTGTGTGTGTAGTAAATGCATTCAACTGTTCTCCATTCTGGCCGCATACCCTTAGATGGTGCAGAAACCGCCCCAATATATTGCAATCACAAGGAAGGAAACAGTCTATTTTATAAAAATAAACAGCCTTTACTGATGGAACTGGTGTAACACATGCATATCTCCCAACTTTTGAAGAACAGAAGAAGGAAAAAACTATGAGGAACGCACAGTGCGACACAGCACATTTTGGCCACTCCCCTAGTCACACCCCAAGCCATACCCCACAAATAATATTTTTGTAATTGTTTCTCATTAAATTTAGCAGTTTTTAGGAACAAAAAAATCTGACCTTTTCATTACCTCTAGAACACAGGAACATAGAAATGCACTAGAATGTTCAATGCATCTCTATGTACCTGCTGTGTAATCTGCACACAGTGAGAGGGAGTCAGGACAAAATCCCTGAGTGTTGGGACAATCCTGCTAAATCAGGGATGGTTGTGAGCTCTGCATATGTAGAAGAGATAGTATGTACAAAATTTAGTGTTCACATCTTCATCCATTCTACACAGAGGCACAGACATTTCGGTTACAAAATGATGAATACTTCACGTGAAATAATATTTCAGAAATGGCATGCCTGACCTAAACACTCTGTTCCCTTTATCTTTCTTTCACTGACCACATGCCTCTTGATTGATACCGTTGTCCAGCCTGGCCAGGCTATTAATTATCACTATAGACTCCAATACTGGCCAATACGTTGCCTCTTCAGTCCCACTTCACTTGTGCTGTCTCAGGTCACAACTAACTCATACTATTCTCCTTGGGCTACTGGCCGTATCACTGCAGCTGAGCTCTCATTTAGTCTTTACCATTCCAATACACAGGATCAGGCTGTTTTCTGCGTTGGATTCTTGTCCTGTTCTGCTACATTCTTTCACATACATATACAGTGGTTACAGATCTTCATGGTGCAGAGCTAATCACTATCTGCTAACTCCTTTAACCAGGAAAACTTCTTCCATGTCCAAAGCAGGCTAAGGCAAGGGTCACACAGAGACGTTTTCAGCCTCACTGTTAATGGATCCGGTGTAATACCGGTGCGGTAGCATCTAGTCGAATCAGGTTTTGTATGTTTTTGACTGATTTGGTGAAAAATAACATGCCCCCTAATGTTCACATTAAACTGGCTTCTAAGTATGCTCAGTCAAAAAAAAACAGATCCGGGTTCCATAGAGCTCCATTTTAATGCCACCCGGATAGCTACGCATTTGTGGCGCCCCTGAAGGACCAGTCACCACAGAGGTACTGCACCTTAGTCAGAGGCATGGTACCCCCAACCTCAGGTAAGGAGGGGCATCTACCCGGTACCCACACACTGCAAGCACCATTAGGCACTTCAGACCAGAAAGGTGGGGGAACTGCTAAAACCCCCACCCCTAGCTGGAGATGGGACTAAGAGTAGGTGGTGGGTAGGAAGAGGAGTCACTGAGAGGGAGTGACAGGAAGAGTAAGAGAGGCACACCAGGAAGTAGGGGGGTGGAGCAGAAACCATGAGGAGAGAGAGAGGAGTGAGGAGAAGAGGAGTCGCGGGAAAGAGATGTGAGAAAAGGCATCCTGGGAATTGGAGAAGAGGAACAAGGAAGACAGAGGGAGCAAGGCAGGAGCTCCAGAGAAGAAAGGGTCCCACAGGCACGGTAGGAGAGATATCCACCCATGGGGCTCGCATCTATTGCCGGTTGCAGGCAGCGGATGGACCAGGGCCATAGAGGGTCACCGGCCCCAGACTAGTGGAGTGGACTAAGGACTCAGCTAGCCAACGGAGGCACTGTGACCTGCTGCATTGCACAGGCGAGTGCTTCCTGTCACTCAGCGGCCGTCCACAGGAGGGGGCAGCAATTTTGAAAATGCAAAGTTTTGCTAGCAAGGGGCCGGCGAGGACCTTATACACTGGGACCAGAGAGCAGACCTCCCAGACCTTTTAAGATGCAGTGAGGCATAGAATAAAAGTTGATTTCTCAGGTATGAGGGGGATGGCTGGGCACATAGAGGGGTTTCAAGAACCCCATTTACATCATGTTTAATATGGTAGACACAGTTTAAAGTGCCCAAAGGAGGTGACAGGTTCCCTTTAACACTAGTTTTCCAAGCAATGAGGCAGGATAGTCAACTTCCAGGATTAGATATCAAGACAGAACTTTGGGAACTTATAAGAAAGACCAAGGCATAGTCTGATTACGGTCCAGGGTTAGAGTACAATGAGGATGGATAGTGGATTAAAGCAAAGGGACAAGGCAAACAGTTGGCCAGTGGATGGCGATGGTCTGTCAGCAACAGATCGAAACACAGAGCACAGATGGGTAAAACCATAACTGGGCAATCATAGAGAACAGGGAACACCTAAATAAGCCCAACACCTCGCAGCCTCAGGTTACACGATTGAGCTTCATTCAACACACCAACAGCTCAGCGTGCCCCCGCTCTAGATTGGGTGACTGAGCTGTCACCAACTTGAAACCTCAGCACAGCCCAGGTTCCATGATTCAGAAAACTATCCCAATTGCGTTGTCACACCTGCTTTTCAAATTTGCCAAAATTGTATCTGAAAAGTCCTGAAAAAAAGTAGGACTGTCGTCAATGCTGAGCTCGCCCAAACCCAACGGTGGATACCGCGGTTCCTCTATCACCCATGCTGAGTTTACCTCTCCTGTGGCTCCACAGCTCCTGACTCTCCAGATTATTATGTTTAGTGACATCTTAAAGCACTCTGATGAAGGCCCCGAGTTTAAGGCCAAAACGTTTGTATGCTGTGACTGTTCTCTGAAAAGCGCTATTGAATTACATTGGTCAGTAGCATGATACCCAATTTTTACATGGACAGTGATCCATCTGTATAAAATGGTTGTGGCCCTAAGGCATTATTCATCATCATTGATTATCCTCGTACCTGAGAAAAAAATTTCCAATTTCCATTACTGTGCTGAATCAGATTGTCATCTTGTCATCAGTATTTCGGTTTTTCACCATCAGTGTTTCATTCATTTTTCTCATATGAAAAAAGTAATAATGATAGGTCTTCCCTACCAGACTGCAAATAGGATGCTAACAAGATTTTCATTGACCCATAGACTTACATTGGCAAGTTTGATCCATGACTCAAATCAAAAACAGATGTCTTAGGCTGGGGTCACATTTGGAAGGCACAATCCGGTAACCCAACATCCATTACTGTGTATCTTTCGGTATGTTACACTCCTGTGTGCCTTGCATTACGTACATCTATGTCATACGAGGTGGGGACAAAGGTTGTGTTCCCTAAAACACGCAATGGCGGTACCAGTATGTGCCCCACTTATATTGTGGCAATCCGTGTGGCCGATTGGATGCAATGTCAGTACCCGCTCCAAGTCAAAAACCGGCTGAATGAGGCATTCATATGTGTCTTGCTTTACCGGATCTGGTTTACATAGACACCCATGTTATCAAAACCGGATTCGGTTTTGCAACCTGTCCGAAAAACGTTGCCTGCATGATTTTTACCGCAAATCGGAAAACCGGATCCGGTAAACGCAAGGCAGTTAAGGCGATCCGGTTTTTGTATTGCTGCCTATGGGTGCGGATCCGGTTCCGGTTTTCGGAATTTTTAATGGACAAAACCGGATTTGGATTTGAAAACAAAACTGCAAATGTGACTCTAGCCTTAGGCCGGCTTCTGACCATGGTTTTTTCGGGTCCGTTGCTGTTCGGTTTGAACCTGACAGCCCCGGACCCGATTTTGGACATACTGTATCCCTATGGTACCGGATAGGGCTGGATGGCAGTGATTGCCATCTGGTTTTGTACCTGTCCAGTCAGCATCAGGCTGCATTGGATTATTGCCGCAGACACAAAATCTGAGCTTGCAGCATATTTGAGTACAGGGCAAAAGTTAATCAAAACTGGATCCTCCCGGATCCAGCACGATCCGGCACCCATTAACATGGGAGACTATGGGCACCGGACGCGCCGGATCCTGAATGTGGCCATAGGCTGAGTTCACATGTCGAGCTAACATTCATTAAGACGAATCCAGCAGCAATTCGTTAGCAAAAAAGTGGCAAACACAACTTTTTAGTTTGTTTAGAAACTATTTATATTGCAGGGTCCATTCTCATTCACATCGGAGTCTAAATATGGATTGCTGTTTATCGTCCATTTAAAGCTGATCCACTAAGGCTATGTTCACATGTCACATGTTCAGTAATCATTCATTAGAAGAGATCCTGCAGAGATGCGTTGGAAAAAAGTTTTGCAAACACAACTTCTTTGTCCATTGGTGAAAAACTACTTTCTCAGGAGTCTATGGAGAAAGTCATCCTTAGGCTAAGGTCAGATTGGGAGCTTGCATCCGTTGGAAGGATGCATTAAGCAGGGGCAGACCTACCGTAGTGCAGCTGGTTCAGCTGCACCAGGGCAACGACCGGCTAGGGGGCCCCTCAAGCCTGCAGGAGGGCCCCCAGCCAACCCCCGTAACCCGATATCAGAGGAAAGGATGGTCAGGCAAGGGAAGCAGGAAGCTTCCTGCTTCCCTTGCCTGATCCCGCCCCTCTTCTCCTCTGCCTCACTGCTTCTCCGGCTCCCAGGAATGCATGCATTCGGCGCGGCCCAGCGTAGGTTGGAGAGCCGCCACCCCCCCGACCCCCGTTCCTCGTCGACGGCTGCCAGCACAATACACCCCCCCCACACCGACGACCGCCAGCACACCCCCCCGCTCCTCACCATGGCTGCACCAGGGTCCGCCACTGCATTAAAGGATCCTTTTTTTCCCCTTGCCATTTTCATGGCATGTATGTTCATTTTTAGCGCATGCGTTTTCCATAGACTCCCATGTTAAAAAACGCATGCGCCTTTGCAAAAGCACCCAAAAAACGCTGCAGACCGCGTTTTATGGTGCACTTGCAAAAATGCATAGCGTCAAATGCATTGCACTTTTGCAATGCGTTTTTTGCATTGGAGTCTATGGGTGCGTTAACGCATGCAATTTTCAACATCTGCACATGAAAATAGCGCATGCGTTTAGCAAACACATGATGCAAATCTGACCCTAGCCTTATCTGCTGGTTATTTACCCATCCCTTACTCCTTGCATTTAATCTGCTTTTTGCTTACAAATGGAAGATAAAAAGCGATCCATTAACAGATCCGTTCTCTGCAGACCCCAATGTTAAAAAAAAAAGATCCTGAACAACGTTTTTATTTCCAACAGATTTCTACAGGATCCGATCTGATGGATGCTTACAGGACACATGAACTCAGCCTAAGATAAAAAGCAATCAGTTAAAACAGGGGTCCCCAACTCCAGTCCTCAAGGCAGGTTTTCAGGATTTCCTTAGCCTTTGACAGTAATTCATTTCCTGCACAGGTGACGATTCCAAATGCTAAGGACATCCTGAAAACATGCACTGTTGGTGGACCTTGAGGACTGGATTTCGGGCCTCTGAGTTAAGGGATCCATTCTCCATAGACTCCCATGTTAATAAAAACAGATCCTTCAAAAATCTAATTTTTCAGAATTCACAAAAACGTTGTGCGTGCACAACGTTTTTGCAAATGGATTTCTGCTGGATCCATTCTAACTGATAATGACTGGACATGTGAACTCAGCCTAAAGTCCCCGTTACACGCTTCAATGTCCCAGCGATCCCACCAACGATCCCACCTGGGTGGGATTGCTAGGACATCGCTGGTGAGCTGTCAAACAGGCAGAATCACCAGCGATCAGGACCAGCGAGAACGCCAGTAACCATGGTAAACAGCAGGTAACTAAGCAGAGCGCTGCGCTTGGTTACCCGCTGTTTACCATGGATACCAGCTCCCAGCGCTTGCTGTGCAGCGCTGGGAGCTCATTCATCGTTGGTCTCCCGCTGTCACACCGCCGATGCTGGCTGCCCAACGGGAGACCAACGATAGATTTATACAGTAGTCCTGGCCATAAATCAACGATCAACCGACTTATCGTTGGTCGTTGATATGTGTCACATGTAACAATGTCGTTTCGACATCACTGCAACATCACCAAACCGGTGAAGAATATAATATATATATATATGTACAGTGGATGAATTAAGTATTGAACACGTCACCAATTTTATAAGGAAATATATTTTTAAAGATGTTATTGACATGAAATTCTCACCAGATGTTGGTAACAACTCATCCAATCCACACAGCTCCAGAAATAAAATCCTAGATGTCCATAAATTAAGGTATGTGTAATAATGAAAAATGACGTAGAGCAAAAGCCATGGAAATTCATGACAACAGTTGAAATCTATCAGTAATTAAAAAGTAATCCTGCCACTTAGTGAAAAATAATATCAGCTACTTCAACTAATGGCCGAGGTGCCACACAAGAAACATCTCATGATGGGTAAAACCAGTGAGCTGTCTTAAAACCTTCACATTCCTATTGTTGCAAACATACTGATGGCATTGGTTAAAGAAGAATTTCTAAACTTCTGAATACTCAAGTGAATATTTGGGCCAGAATCCGGAAGTAGATAGAACCCAGATAGGACACTCTCAGTTGGTTTAAGAGAAAGAAAATAAATGTGCTAGAATGGCTGGATCACCGGAGCTGAATCCAATAGAAAATGTCTGGAAGGAACTAAAGCTCCGAGATCACAGAAGGATCCACAGGACCTGCAGGATGTGAGGAGTGTGTGTGTGGAAGAATAGGCCAAAATCCCCCTGAGCAAAGCAGGGACGAGTGTCTCCATACAGGACGCGCCTGGAGCTTCATCACCAACGAAGGCTTTTGTACAAACTACTAAATAAATTTCAGTAACGTGTTCAATACTTTTCTCTGTGTCATTTCTCATTATAACACAAATGGTTTGATTTCTTTGCTTGTGAGGATTGGATGGGTTGTTTCCGTCTGATGAGAAATTCATGTCAATACGGTAGAACCTTTAGTAATAGATTTACTTAGAAAATTGGTGACAAGACATGAAAATTGAAGAACATGGCAACAATGTTGACATGACATGACATGAAGAACGGGCGACAATTTCAGCTGCTAGACATGCAAAGCTGGTAGAGATAGACCTCAAAAGACTTGCAGTGAGAATTGCAGTGTTTCATGGAACTCACCGAAAGTCACAAATCAATATATCTCTATGAGAGCCACTAACTGACATCCTTCTGGCTCTCATAGACTTTCAATGAGAGCTTGTAACATAATTTCTGACTTCTGCTCAAGATTGCGCTGCGGGGCATGATGAAGACAGTATAATACCGGGGGCAGGGAGGGGGCTTATATTTAAAGCATCACTCCAGTGCTGAAGTGCTTAAGTTTATGGGTGTAGTTTGAAAAAAATGTGATGAGGTATGAATACTTGTTCAACGATATGTCCGCCCCTGGCTTCTACTTGCATTTTAGTGTTTTTTGACAGTAAACATCCTCATTCAGCCAAAACCGAGCAATGGAGAAAACGGGTCCATGGAGGATCTGGAATACCGTGCAATGATCAATGAACTCTTCAAGAGACACTTGAGATATTGGAGTGCTACTACTTCCATGTCATGTTAGAATTACGAAAAGTGTCGGCCATTTTTTATCTCCTTCAACAACCACTCTTGTCCTTGTGTAGTGTCTCGTATTGCGGATTATCGCCGGTCAAGTGAATGGAGTGTAACTGCAAGAGCAGGAATGGACGACCCCCGCCACATGGGGTGACGGAAGACTCTTTTTCTAATTCCTGGCAGTCCCGTTAAAAACTTATGTACAAGGCCAATATTTCGGCTTTAGGGATGTGCGGGTACCTTAATATTCGTGCTCGCTATACTCACAACGAGTAGGTAGCGATACTTGCTACTCGTTGCGAGTATAGCGAGTACAAATACTTTCGCAGTGTATCTATAGATACACTGCGAAAGTAGCCTAAAAGTGAGTCCGACGCCTGCACCGGGACCAGCAGAGAAGCCATCTGATCAGTGGACAAGGACCTTTCACTACCAGCCAATCAGATGGCCGGTAGCGGTCTGGCCAATCAGATGGCGCTACGTCACAACTACGTCATCGCTAGCGGCCACCTGATTGGCCAGATTGCAAGGTCCTGATAGTACATCTAGGACCTTGCAAATTGGCCAATCAGGTGGCCGCTAGCGATCACGTGGTGTGACGTGGCGCCATCTGATTGGCCAGATCGCTACCGGCCATCTGATTGGTTGGTAGTGAAAGGTCCTTGTCCAGCGATCGGATGGCTGCTCTGGCGGTCCTGGTGCATGCGTCGGACAGGTGAGTATGTAAGTTTATTATTATTAACAACTTTTAATCACTTTTAGGCTACTTTCGCAGTGTATCCATAGATACACTGCGAAAATATTCATACTCGCTATAGATCTATAGATACACTGCGAAAATATTAGGACTACTCGCTACTCCCGAGTACACATAAGATACTCAGAGAGTAGCGAGTAGCCCGAATACCGCTACTATTCAGTGAATACCGAATACTAGCGAGTATACTCGCTCATCCCTATTCGGCTTCCTATAAACTCTCTTAATGTCGTACTACAGGCGCCTTCATATATTTTCACATTTACCTACGATTTCAAACATTTTATTTGAAGGCAAATGAAGGAATTTTCATCGGAACACAACAGAATAAAAATGGTGCCAATTGTCATCAAATTCCATATTAACCTTCCCTAGATGCATTTCCCCCCAAAAAATAACTTTGTAATACAGCACTATATGAGAATATCAAGCAGTGGCATACATAGGGCTAAAGGGCCCGTTACACGCTTCAATGTCTCAACGATCCGACCAACGATCCAACTTGACCTTGATCGCTTGAACGACGTGCAATGGTCGCTAGTGAAATGTCACATGTACAGATATCGTGAACGACGCAACAACGATTCCGCAACAAGCGAACGATGCTTGCGGTCAATTGGTCGTCTACGTCCTTCAGTTCTGAATAGGCAAAGTCGTAAACGAGATTGGTGTCACACACGACGATGCAGCAGATCGAACGTACGGTCAACGACTGATTTATGGTCCTGTTCCTAAACCTGTGATCAACGATCAGCCGACTGATCGTTGGTCGTATCTACGTGTCACACGCAACGCGTCGTTGCTCCGCCCCAAAAGTCGTGACGTACCAACGATATCGTTAACAATATCGTAGCGTGTAATGAGCCCTTTACACTTCCATAGTAGAGAGCTACATGCAACTACAGAGGCTCTGAACACATGGCTCAGCGGTTGTCACACTGTAATGGTTACGGGGCAATAGTCATGGGCGAGACGGCACGTTACTGACTTGGGTGGTAGTAGTGGGAGGCTTAATATGTCTGGCAGCATCAGCAACACTTCTTGGGTGTAGGCCTTTTCTAGGTCTAAGGTTACCAAGAAAGAGTCTACTACAGCTGAAAACATCTCAGACTTTACTTGCAACATATTCCACACATAGTTCAACCACAGATGAGGCAGGATACAGACTTGGTTCTTCCTTTAACTTTTGTCATCTTCGCACAGTCTAGCCCTACAGCTTCACGTGCAGAATATGTCCCGCCAGCTATCTGGGACAACCAAAGGCGGTTCTGCAATGCTTCCCAGGCACCCAACTACATGGGTATCATTACGGTCAGGACATCCTCCACAGCTACACTTGTCTGGGTATGTGGTTCTTGGCCTGGAATGGGTCCCCCCTCCCTGGAAAGTCATATAGCAGGACCATCTACCACTCTTACATCAGTTAGCTTCACTTTTGGGGTGCAGGATTGCCTATTTGTACCTCACTTACCCCAAGAGGGTCTCCTGCCTATACTAGGAAGCACTTCTTATATCCCCCTCCCTTTTGGGCCAGCTTCAGTTTTAACTCCATCACCCCTCTTCTCAAGAGACTAGACTTCCCTACACCCAGGGAACCTAAGGCTAGTGACATCTAGGGCTGATAACACTACACTACTTATTCACTGTTATATATATTATTATAACTTCACACATAATTATACAATAGATACATATCTTACAAAAGAGCATATGACAACAATTGACAGTTTCAGGGGTAGGAATCTTCCTGGCGTCGGCCACCTCCTTACAACATCTCCACAGGGAACTGCTCCTGCAATACCTGCTTCTGCCATCAGGCGATGCTGTATTCATTCTGTGGACGCAACTGGTGATGGAGAAGCCATCAGGACCAAAAGCTCTGGACGGTGCAGACTCTTTCCAGCCATAGATGCTAGTGTGGTCGGGACCTGTAGTGCTGCCAGTCTAGCAGTATTGGTGTTTGCACTCTCCAGCAGGAGTAATCAGCTCCCTGCTGTGGCCTATAGGACAGCACTACACTTTACTTAAACTAGTTATAGTGCATATGTGCTCTGGTTCAGTCTTCTTTGATTCCTGTTTCTGACCTTTGCCCCTATTCAGACAATCTTCCTGACACGCCCACTCCAGGGTCGGTGGTACTCAGGAATCGGGCAGCTGTTGTTCTTCACTCTTGGTTCTTTTCACGGAAACAGACGGGGACCGAGACCGTGACAGTGGTGGTGTCATTTAATAATTGGAGTAGATGACGAGGGATGACAGCGAAAAGGGGTATTCGTGACGCCACCTGCGGTGTGCGGCCAGGGTGACTGCCGCTGCTTCAGAACCTCTGGGGACGGTGACTGGCAACTTGGATGATTTCGCTCCCCGCAGGTGGAGCACAGTCCCCAGGGCAGCTGGAAGGAAGGTTCAGTTTGTACCTTGCCAGATGTTCATTAGGTCATCAGCACCCCGGTGTCTTGCCTCTGCGGCCGGTAGTCGCCGCTTAAGAAAGTCTCAAACACACAGCTTGGCTGCCGGGTGCTTCCTTTGCCAACCTCCGATTCAGCGTTGTCTCTGAGACAGTGCAGTCAAGCCTCTGTTGGTGTTCCTGTCTCTCTCTCTCTTACTGGGTGTCTCTTTCTCTGGTGCTCCTTCAGCGCTATAAGGTAGTTTCTCTTCTAGGGTGAACGTGACACTGCTCTGCAATCCAGGATCTCCGCACACAGAGCTTAGGTACCGACAACCACAGGTGCTCAGTTGTACCCCTTCAAGGCATTGCTCCCTAGTTCGGCCGCCTTCTCAAAGTTGTGTCGGGTGTTCGGCCACAGCTCCCGTTAGGAACTTGGGGCCTCCGGTTCAACGGTTCAGGTGTAAAGCATCCGCTATATTTAGGGCCAGGTCCCTGTGTCGTCCACCAGCCCCTCTGTACCTTCACCAGATACGGGCGTACAGGGATCTACTTCTCTCATCGTACCCCATGGGCTCTGTTCTTCCTCCACACCCGTTAGTCGTTCCATCCCTGGGCGAGCGTGACCGTGCTCTAGCCCGCGGGAGCTTACACCTCCTGCTCCTCACTCCTGCACTTCTCTCCTCGTTCTCTCCTTTTTTTACTTTTTCCCTCCCGGCTACGCTTGGGTCCTCCCACCGTCCCAGGGTCCTAAGTGTTGTGTGTGTGAAGCTCAACTGCAACATCCCAGGGTGTTGTGTGTGTGTGTGTGTGAAGCTCAACTGCACCATCCCAGTACCTGGAGACCAGAGGCACAACTCTCCCTCTAATGGAGGAGTGCAGTACCTCTGGTGGTAGCCTACCCAGTGGTGCTCCGCATTTCTGCCTGCTAAACCATTCCTATCCCTAACGTCCTGGTATTGCCACGATTTTTAACCACTCCCTGCCAACTCACTCCATTGGCCAGTAGCACTCCAAGGATCCAACCAAGGGGTCTATGGCCCCATGCTATACCATGGGACCCAACTCTATCAGCATCATGCTACACAAAGAAAAATACAATAAAATGACTCTTTCTATTAAAGAATGAAATGTATGAGAATAGTAGCCAGGGCCATGCATCATCATCATTTGGCAGATTATACTCCCCACAGGACTGTCTGATATTGTCTCACTATGGCAGCCTTGAACTAACTTGGAAGTACTAAAAGCTACATACTACAGGTTTAACAAAAAGTAGTCACAGCAGTCATAATTGCCAAACTGATTGAACACTTATCAAATATGATGTGTGAGCTATAGACAAAAGAAAATGGAGCAAAGCGGCAGGAGAGACGGCAATGTTCACACCCTCCCTGCACAGAATAATGATGGCTTGCAGAGAGGTGCACAAAAAATATATGATATTTTTTTTATATGCATATAAAATAGACTTTTTATTCACTATCATATTAATATTTGGGGATGACCCATAGATTTTGGTTGAGTTTGGCCTGCAGGTTGTGTGAAGAAGGATCATACACTCATTAGAAGATCAACATGGTGAAATGCAACCCTATAGGAAACAGATACGTTACCCCCATAGAATTAGATTGGATTCCCCTCTTATCAAAATGTGTAGAAATCCACCTGCACATGACTAAACATGGCGAGCTGTAGGGCCAATGCAGCTTAATATGGCTGGCACTAATAGAAACCATTTTACCAATGCCCATAGAGTCTTACTGTTTCGCCCCTGGCGGGGACCGTGGGGTACTCATAACCGGGCCCTCTCGTCGCCGTCTGGGGATGGGGGATGTCACGGTAGCGTGACCCGATCCGTGATCCCCTCGTCGGGAGAGCAGTAAAAAGGGGAATTGGAAAAATGTATAAAAATAAAACAAAAGAGTATCGTGATGCCACCCGTGGAATGTGGCCAGTATAGGCGCTGCTGCAGTTGGGACCTCTGGGGAGGATGGAGGAAGCAGCAAGGATGATTCCGCTCTCCACGGGAAGGGCAAGTCCCCAGTGCAACCGTATAGTCTATGGCTGTGATACTTCATTTGGGTTGCAGGGTTTAGTGCACGAAAGAACTCACAGACACAGGGGTAACAGTCTCCTTTACTGAAGTCAGAAGCAGGTTCATCCAGGGCACAGTACACAAGTGGTGTTAAGGGTCTGAAGCCTGGAAGCAAGTTCAGGTTTTCCGCACCAAGTTCTGAGGCCTCCCTGTAGCGCTGTTCTCTGTGAGCCCTGGCTGCTTGAAGCTGTGCTGTGACCCTCTCTCCTCACTTGTCTGTCGTGGCCGTGTGACAGGCGGCATGAGCCCTTTCTGTGTTACTCTCCTTTACTGCATCTCCTAAGCTCTTGATGTGGCTGTGTCTCCTGGACTTGTTGTGGGTGAGCAACTTGGAATTACCCGCCCTCCGGTGTTGGTTGCTGGACATAAAGTCCCTTGAGACCTCGGACTCCGATGTCCGTTCTGCACCCGGTGCTGGGGCGAGCTGGCTCTGCTCCACTCCTCACACCTTTTCTCCACTTCCTTCAGACCCTCACCTACGGGTCCCTCACACTGGCTAGTCAGTATCCTCGGTTGGGCCTAGCACGGCTCCCGACCCTAGAATGTCTTCTACAGTCCTCCTAGAAACTGAACTGCCTGACCATGCCCCCAGACCAGAACTTATAGGGGACCTGCCCTGAACTTGGGTGTAGAGCTCCCCCTTCTGGCCAGTGGCGTAACTTCAGGCCCAGGGGCCCCGATGCGAAAGCTCCAACGGGGCCCCCAATTATTGCAAATCTTTAATATTATTAGTCTTTTTCTATAGGCCAGAGGTACTTTTGGGGCCCCCCTAGGCTCTAGGGTCCGGGTGCGATCGCAACCCCTGCACCTATTGTAGTTACACCCCTGCTTCTGGCCTAGAGTTGGGAAGGTGTTGTGTGTGTGTATTTCGCTTGAGGTGGGTACCTTTCCTTGCTTCCAAGCTTATTATTGTGGCAACCGGACCCTGGGGCGCCACATTACAATCTACGATGGGCGGTATAAGGACATAGTAGGGTTGGTTGGAGCTGTAATATAGTTGTGTATGGCAGCTGGATTATTGTAGGATTTTTTTAGGTGGCCTTTAAAAGTTTCAAAGGTAGAAAAAAATCTAACAGATCAGTATAACGAATTCCAGAGTCCGGAGGAAGCACGAGAGACGTCATGGCAGAGTAGAGAGCATTGCTTCCACTACTGTCATACTCAGGCACTCAATGGCAGCACACTGACATAAAGAAAAATTGGGTGATGTATGCAACTTAAAAAGAAGTAATCTTTCAGCAGGTTTTTGCTATGTAGTGCGACAGCAACATGATGTAGGCTCAGAGATCATGATTCCAATGATGTATCTCTTAGTTTACTGGTGCAGCTGTAGTAATAGGATCACAGTTTTCTCTGCTGCAGCTCTAGCAGAGCTCAGAATGTTGAGCCCTGTATAACCCTTCCCACACCACTGATTGGTCGCTTTCTGTAAACATTGTATATAGACAGAAAGCTGCTAAGCAGTGGTGGGGGAGTGGTTGGACCAGGAGGGATGAGGCAACTTGTCCTATGATGATTGTATTGAAACAACAAACCACAGCCTAGTAAGTGACACATCGGTAGAATGAGGGTCTCAATTCCTATATCAAGGTGTTCTTAGATTACATAACAAAAACCTGCTGACAAATTCCCTTTAATATCTCTGTTCAAATTGTTGTGCTGTATTCATATACAGTTGTGGCCAAAAGTATTACACCCCTGCAATTCTGTCAGATAATACTCAGTGTCTTCCTGAAAATGATTGCAATCACAAATTCTTTGGTATTATTATCTTCATTTAATTTGTCTTCAATGAAAAAACACAAAAAGAATTGTCCTAAAGCCAAATTGGATATAATTCCACACCAAACATAAAAAAGGGGGTGGACAAAAGTATTGGCACCCTTAGAAAAATCATGTGATGCTTCTCTAATTTGTGTAATTAACAGCACCTGTAACTTACCTGTGGCACCTAACAGGTGTTGGCAATAACTAAATCACACTTGCAGCCAGTTGACATGGATTAAAGTTGACTCAACCTTTGTCCTGTGTCCTTGTGTGTACCACATTGAGCATGGAGAAAAGAAAGAAGACCAAAGAACTGTCTGAGGACTTGAGAAACCAAATTGTGAGGAAGCATGAGCAATCTCAAGGCTACAAGTCCATCTCCATAGACCTGAATGTTCCTGTGTCTACCGTGCGCAGTGTCATCAAGAAGTGTAAAGCCCATGGCACTGTGGCTAACCTCCCTAGATGTGGACGGAAAAGAAAAATTGATGAGAGATTTCAACGCAAGATTGTGCGGATGGTGAATAAAGAACCTCGACTAACATCCAAACAAGTTCAAGCTGCCCTGCAGTCCGAGGGTACAACAGTGTCAACCCGTACTATCTGTTGGCATCTGAATGAAAAGGGACTGTATGGTAGGAGACCCAGGAAGACCCCACTTCTTACCCCGAGACATAAAAAAGCCAGGCTGGAGTTTGCCAAAATATTTGTTTGTAATAATTGGAGCGTCGTGCTGCTGAGTGGCCCAACTAGAAACTGCTGTAACTGTGAATTGTACTTTTGCCACAGGATACTCCCTGTGAACCTGACTTACCCTTGCCTACCCCCACTTGTTAATAAATTTTACCCTTGATATTTCCTACCTTACCTTGTGTACTGTAATTGTACTCTGCACCTCGGTGGTCTCTCGGCCATTGCTTCATGTGTCTGGGACAAAACCTGGGTCCCAGACAGACCTCACCCTACCACTTCGCCTTGCTTGCCGTGTTTTAATGGATCAATAAAGGCGCAAATTTTACACTTCTCCCAGTGAGTGTCACTATTTTTCTTCTTTATGGATTTGACTATGCCCAGATTTAGCCTCTTGACTCATGAAGACTT